>JBBPQL010000621.1:0-20567 GCA_038092515.1 Boletus subparvulus | reverse complement strand
GCAGTTATTAAGGCCAAGGGAGGTCATACCAAGTACTAAATATCCTTTCTTGTACAAAGTCAAACAACTGTCCCAATGAGTTGTCATTTTGCTATGGCTGCCATTTCATCAAATCCTAACTGAATCCATTGATCCTTGCACCTATAGAAAGCCAGGAGTAAGCGCTTCATCTCATACACTCATATGTTAGGGCCCAGGGTAGATGCGGTTAGGGGTTATCGACTTTAGTGAAAAACATGCAAACATTGGGACAGTTGTTTGAGCCACTGTATATTCATTTGGTACAGTGACAGGTACAGCGACTTCAAAAGGATGAAATGGACTGAGAAAAAATCTATGTGCGCTGTGATCGGATCTCCACCAGCCTCTGCTGCACCCATTCTTTCCGAATAATGAAATCCAAAGAACAAAAGACAATCGCTTGATTTTTGTTAGCGACAGAAGCAAGATAGTCTGAAATATCAAGTATATCAAGTGGTGAAAGTTCGTCATGCTGTCCAAGTAATGATACAGCTTTGGCAATGTCATCAATAGGTGGGGCCATACTACGTCAAAGGTCCTTGACTGCCTCTGCAACTTCGTGCATTGCGGCACCACTTGCTTGTTGGGCCAGGACTGCTGACGATGTGGGCCAAGAGCGCTTGCGTGATTGCTCTTCTGAGCCCATGACTGAATCTGACTTGCATTTCATATGGCTTACACTGGTCAGCGGTGAAGATGCACTTGAGGGGGGGGGGGGCGTGGGTGGGCGGATGGTGCAAAAAATGAAGATGGTGTTGAAGGTGGAATGGAGTTTGGATCGCGGGATGAAACATTGATCTCATTAGCCGCATGTAACAGCTGCTGTAGGTTGGCGAGTGGGGTTGAGTCGGAGTTACTTGTAGTGCTGTTAGAGGGACCTGTGAGCGGTGTGGATACAGCTGTCTTTTGAGGGCAATAGGTAAAAGTTGATTTGCCCCCTGGAGGGAGCAATGCCTCAACCTTGTTGAGGAGGCGAAAACCCTGATTTCTGAAAGGCTTTGCGGCCTTGTGACTCTGAATCATGTGAGGATATATCAGAAAATAAGAATAGGTGGGCATACCTTTACAAACCGTTTCCATGGTTCCTCTGTCACAGCTGTGATACCAGCGCCGTCTTGATTGCTATATGTAAAACCCGATGCGTTCTTGAGCTCAACAACGGCCTTGTAAGTGGCCTTGAGCTGGTTTCCCATTAGTAACAGATCCATAGGGTATTGGTTATACATACATACACTCTTGAATTTGCGCTCACATGAATCGGCTGTCTTTTCACCCTCTACATCACCATGTGGAAGTGTACAGATGGGGTATTTGGACATGAGATAGTTTGACACTGCTGTATACGTAGATTTCTTGAAATTTCCATCACCCATGCTATGGATTTCACCATGAAGGAAGTCCAAGAGGGTTTCTTCTTGTTCATCGGTCCAGTGGGCAGCCTTCTTTTGACTCTTCCTGCCGTTGAGCATACCATCAAGATCAAATGGATTGATGATTCCTTTGGAGTGCAATGAGCGGGTTGATGAGGATGATAAGGATGACATTGCTACAGTGGCAGCAGAATAGTGGCAGAGTGGCATTTGAGGCACTGTGGCTCTGATCAGTCTGTGGAGTGGTGCGGAGTGTGGAACTGCTGAATCGGCAGATCCCACTCAGGAACCCCGAGGTGATACATATCTCCGATACATCTAATCTATCCAATCTATCAAGCACATCTGGTTGTACTGATCAATAGTGACATTCCATAACTGATGTCATCAGCATACATAATATGTCACAGCTATATATGTCGGACCTGAAACCAAAGTTGAGTTTTCACACTCTGGACAGGACCTTACCCCCAAGATAGGAAAGGTGTACCCTTTATCCCCAGATGAGTGTAAGGCCACTGAGGATTTCCTTGATGAAAACCTCGCCTCTGGGAAAATCTGCCCATCCAACTCTCCTCAAGCATCTCCCTTCTTCTTTGTCAAAAAGAAAGATGGAGGACTCCGCCCATGCCAGGACTATCGATATGTCAACGAACATACCATTTGTGACACCTATCCCCTTCCCCTTATCTCCGACCTTGTTGACAAATTACGAGATGCTAAAGTTGTCACCAAATTCAACGTACAATGGGGGTACAACAATGTACAGATCAAAGACAGCCATCAGTGGAAAGCTGCCTTCGTCACCTACAAGGGGTTGTTCAAACCTACCATCATGTTCTTCGGACTCACCAACTCCCTGCCACCTTCCAATGCTTCATGAACGACTCCTTCCATGACATGATTGCCAAAGGATGGCTTGTCATCTACATGGATGATCTCCTTATCTATTCCCCTGATCCCACCCTTCACAAGGAGCATACTAAATGTGTCCTACAATGCATGACCGAGCTAGATCTTCATCTAAAGCTCGAAAAGTGCAAATTTGCCACAGATGAAGTCAAATACCTCAGAATGATTGTCAAACCAGGACAACTAGCCATGGATTCTGTCAAACTCAATGGCATCGCCAGCTGGCCTACCCCAACCAAAGTCAAGGATGTGCGTTCCTTCCTTGGCTTCGCAAATTTCTATTGTCAATTCATCCCTGACTACTCCAATGTTGCCCACCCTCTCATCGATCTCACAAAAAAGAACTTGACCTGGAATTGGTCTCCTTTCTGTCAGTCTGCCTTCAACACCCTGAAACAACTTTTCCTCTCCAAACCTGTCCTTCATCTCCCCGACCTCTCCACCCACTTCACTGTTGCCACCAATGCTTCAAAATACGTGTCAGGGGCCATCCTTCTCCAAACCGACTCGAACAGAGAATGGCACCCATGCTCCTATCTCTCTCAATTGTTCTCTCCCACTGAACGGAACTACGACATCTATGACCAAGAACTCCTCACCGACATCCGTGCCCTGAAGTCCTGGTGACATTACCTCCATGGATTCCCCTTCCTGGTGCAGGTGTTCACCGACCACAAAAACCTTACTTACTTTAGGCAACCCCAGGCACTCAACTGCTGCCAGGCACAGTGGTTGATTGATCTTGCTGACTTTGATCTCAAAATGATCCATGTCCCTGGTAAACTACTCGCTGGACCTGACACCCTCTCCCACCGGCCTGACCTTCTTCCTGCTGACAACAATGATAATGCCGGGGTCACTTTACTTCCACCTTCCCTTTTCATCAACCTTATTGACACTGCCCTTTCTCACCACATACAATTGGCCTCTGCCGGAGACCCTCTTGTCCTGCAGGCACTCCAGTCCATGCACAAAGACATCCCACTCCCTTTCCACTCCCACCTCGCTGATTGGCAAGTGGAAGCTGGCATTCTGACCTACAAAGGCCATGTTTACATTCCTGCCGATGACTCACTCCGCCATTCCATCCTTACCCACTGTCATGACCATGAGTCTGCCGGACACCCCGGCTTCCTCAAAACCCGCCAGCTAGTGGCAGCCGAATTGTGGTGGCCCGGCCTGGCCGCTTACATCTGACAATATGTCAAAGGTTGTGCTGCTTGCCAGCAAAACAAGACCAACACACACCCCACCATACTGCCGCTTTCTCCAATAAGGTCTTCCGCCTCTCGCCCTTTCCAGCAGATCTCATGTGACCTGATCATGGATTTTCCTCTCTGCATGGGCTTTGACTCTCTCCTGGTCGTGGTCAACCATGGGCTTACTAAGGGGGTGATTCTCTGCCCTACTAAGAAGTCCATCACCACTGAAGGGATTGCTGCCCTTTTCTTTCACAAAGTCTTCCTCCATTTTGGCCTATACGACAAGGTCATCTCCAATCACGGTCCCCAGTTCACCTCTTCCTTTGCCCGAGAACTAGGGAAACTCCTCAAATACAACCTCTCCCTTTCCACCGCTTATCATCCACAGTCTGATGGGGAAACTGAACGAGTAAACCAAGAAGTTGAAACATACCTCCAAATCTTCTGTGGAAACAACCCTGGATCCTGGGCTGAAAACATTTCCCATGCTGAATTTGCGCATAATCACCGCCCACACTCTGTAACGAACCAATCTCTGTTCTATCTCATGATGGGATATGAACTCCATGCCCTTCCTTTGGTAATCTCCGACATGGCTATCCCTGCCATAGAAACCCACCTAAAAGCCCTCTCCACCACTCACAATGAAGCTTTAGCCGCTCACAAGCTAGCCCAACAAGTTATGGCAGCCCGAACCCATCACTCCTTCACTCCATTCAAGCTAGGAGACAAAGTATGGCTTAAAGCAAGAAACTTGAAACATCTCATAATCAACCCAAAGTTTGCCCCGAAGCGAGAAGGACCCTTCACCATCACCAAGGTCCTGTCCCCTATCGTTTATCAACTCCATTTACCAAAGACCTGGAAGATTCACCTGCTCTTCCACACTTCTCTTCTCACTCCTTACAAAGAAAATGCCATACATGGAAAGAACTTCCCTGCACCACCCCCTGACCTTATCAATGGGGAAGAAGAATATGAAATCGAAAAGATCATCAGACACCATGGATCTCCAGTTTCCTGCTCTTTCCTGATCCGATGGAAAGGATATTCTGCCAAAGAAGACTCCTGGGTCCCTGAGCGGGATTTGAAACATGCCAAGTCCGCACTTTCATCATATAAAAAACTTCACCCCTCCGTCTTCCTTTCCCCATCCTCCTCATAACCAAAACACAACTGTCAAACATGTCTCTCAATGCGTCCACTATTTCTACTATGTCCTCTCTCCCCTCAAGTTTACCTTCTCCTTCTGGGCATACTTCTCCTTCCTCTACCCAATCAAACATTGGTTGGGGATCTCCAGATGTCCCTAATGTCCCTGCTCCTCCTTCTGATCACATGGAACCCTCGACAATCCCCTCTGTAAAATCTTCTCCCATCCTCTCCAATGACGTCCCCCTCCATGCTCACTGCCTTTGTGAAGGCACACTGAGAGAAAACAAGAAGGATGCTTTACATTTCCTCCTTTACTCTCCTCACATCCATCGCACCCTTGAATCACCTAGACATCAACTCCCCGCTCTGGAGTATCACCCGGATTTACCTTCAAAATCAACGACTATGCACCCTCCTTGATCTCACCTCTTCTCCCAGTAGTATTGGTTGCCACTGCAATACCCTCCGCATAATCCAACAAACCATTCAAGAAGATTTATTCTCCCTCTTCTATCAACTCCAGATGCCTGACTTCATTGCCAACGTGGAACAATATGTCAAAGACATGACCATTGCAACTAATCTGCAGGTCTCTCCGTCCACTTCATGTTCTCCCCTTACCGCTGCCATCAAGCTGGCAATCCAGCATGCAGAATTAGGACACGAAGTCCAAACCTCTGGGACCCTACATGGTATCCCAATTGATGCCCCCCTTCCTTGCACTCATCCTCATTACCACGAAACCTGCTTTGAGTGCCACCACTTAGGACATGTCCATGCCAACTGCCAATGGTATGTTTGCCCTACCTGCAAGGTTAACCGGCCAGGACACCCGCAACATCATTGCCCGCTTAATCATTGTACCTCACACCCCTCTTCCTTGTCCTCTTTGTCGTCCTCTTCATGCCCTCATCCCATTCCCCCTCCTCACTCTCACAGGATGGTTCCAGAAAATTTGAGACCTCCCGCCATCATTCCCATGCTCCATCCCCTCCTTGATCTCCCTCCCCAGTGGAGGACTTTGACTATGATGATGTTGCCATCTCCAACATGACTGGACCCCCGGTCAGTTCTTATGCATACTTTTGACTAGCTCCCTTCTTTTGTTATCCTTCTCCAGTGTTTCAGGTCTAACTGGGGGGTAATGTTATGATTCTTTTCTTTTACTTAACGCTCACCTCTAACTTGCTCTCCCCTTTATCCCCACTTCATACCATTCCTTTGGAACACCTTCTGCCTAAACGTAGCTTCTCTTCTACATGCTACCCATGGTTCCATTGTCCCATTTCCACTTACCCTCTATGAACATCTTTCTTCTCCCATACGTTGCCTTGACGCAACCTCACCCCATCTATCGCACAGCTTAGCTTTCTCTTTATATCCGTTGTAGAGACTCATACGTCTCTGTGCTTATATTCCACCCCTTTTACCTTCCACCCGACTGCCTTACTGTTATCCCTTCACTCCGAACTCCTTTTTAGTTGCTAAGACCGGTCTCAGTTTATACCAGACCATGCTAAGCACATCTGGACTACTCGGTTTACATTGTTAGTGTGTTACTGCTTCACGTTCTATCGGTACAATCGGCCTCCAATCGGTCTTTCTGGTGCTGAAAGCATCCGGTTAGAGACATCGGTCTTGGGCCTGGTACCTGACCCCTTTTACTCGTTTCCTTTGGACTTGACAGCTATCTTGAGTTTGACAGTCTTGGGTATACCTGCACTATAAAGCCTTGTACTTAGGTATTGAAACACACTTTTGGTTGGATTCACGAACTGTTCGAACCACTTGTCCCTCATACCGTTTACCCTCTACCACACTGTTCACCGTCACCATCACCATCTCCTGCTCTTGCTCCCTTTGTCTTGTGCACCTCGGACTTCTGGTCTCGCGCACCAGTCACCTCCCAGACTATCCTCTGCACTTTAGCCTTCAGTCCTGGACTTCCTTCCGACTCCTCCCTTACCTTGAGTCCCTTTAGGAGCGAAGTATCTCACCTCCCCTCTTCCCTTTGATGGCCCAGGGCAAGTGTGTCTTACACCCTTAGTCCTCCCAGCCATTCTATCATCTTTACAACTGGAGCCCACTGCGAGGAACTCATCCAAGAGTTCCAGGAGAAGTCTTTGGCTGACCACACAATGCCAAGAATTAGAAAATCTTCTTCAGCAGTTCTGAACCTTACAGATCAGCCCTGACGACTCACCTCTCTTTCGGCTGGTCGCTTCTATTGACACCTGTCACAACCGGTCTGATCTTCCTGAGGTATCCGGGTTGGACCTCAGTCCATTGCCAGACGACGACTTTGACCTGTCAGCTGTCAATCAATCCGATTGGCTTAGTGCACTGCCCTTCCGGAGTCTTTCCCCCAAATTAGCTGATATCCTGACAGCAGTGTCTAAAGAGACGCCAGAGACTGAAACTACCAGTGACACCCCCTTTCAAGAAAATTTAGCTGATGAAACAAATCTAAGTGACTTCATGCCCAGAGTGTATATCCACTTGACTCCACGACGACGGAACAGGGAGTCGCACCTCACCTCCCATTTTTCTTCTCCTCTCTCTCCTCTAACTCCGAGTGGGGAGTCTTCATAGTCTTTGTCCTCACCATCACCCTCATCATCAGATTCTACTTCTCCATCGCTCTTCTATCTTCTTGACCCCTCTGGTCTATCATTTCGGACTAACTCGGGCGCACAAGAAAACCCTTCGGCCCTAGCTCAACTGTTGTCGGCTGCTGCCCTCCATCTTGGACCAACGTCCACACCGTCTAATATTATTATTCCTCCAATTATTCCTCCTCCTGCACAACCTACTAACACTCAGAATCTTCCTGTCCAAAATCGTCCTATGGCTAACCCTGCCCCTCAGATGCCACTTCGCGGTACCCAGAATGCTCCGAAGTTTGATGGAAAGACCCCGGCCTTATTGCTGCGCTTTCTCGAGGATGTCGACATACTCGGCACAGCGGCCAGTATCATGGACTTAGAAAAAATCTGAGCCGCTATCAGGTATGCTGACCTCGAAGAAGCAGAAGGTTGGGAGCTTCTAGATGAGGTTACCGCTAACCCACTGGACTGGGCAAACTTCGCTCGGGCAGTCAAGAAGTTGTACCCTGGTTGCGAAGGTGCCAACCGATACTGTCAGGCTGATATCCAATATTTGGTCCAGGAGTTTCAGGCCAAACCGATGCGCACCTTAGAAGACCTCAGTGAATATCAGCGCAAATTTCTGAAGATCGCCCGGATCCTCATCAACGGTCGTAAACTCTCGGACTTAGACCGAGACACATTATTCCTATCTGGTCTGCCAGCCGACCTTGAGACACAAGTCCGCCAACACCTGCTCATCACTAAATCCACTCATCATCCTTCCAACCCTTATCCTATCGCCGACATCATTGAGGCTACTCAATTCCTCCTTACCAGTTCTGCCCTTTGTCCTCTTCTAGCTGCACCAGCTGCCGGCATGCCTACTGCCCAGCCATACTACCCGGCATGGGCAGCACCAGTTCCCACCCCGGTTGCTCTGTGAACCACTACACCTACTGCTGCTTCAGTCATCAAGCAAGAGCAGATCAACCTCCAACGTACTGCCCATCGGGACTGCACATTCTGTGCTGATTCCTCCCATTTTATGGGGAGTTGCCCTCTTGTAGAAGGCTATATCCAGGCTGGGAAGGCCAGCCGAGGTACTGATGGTTGTCTGTACCTTCTGGACGGTCAATGCATTCCACGCGTTCAGGGCACTCATTGCCTCCATGAATGCTTAGACCGGCTACCTGCCTTGGCGCCAGCACCCCCTTCCTCTGTTGTCACTTCTGGCATATTCTTGGTCACCAACTCCACTACTGACGCCATTTTAGACATTGAACCTTTGGTCTTCATGGCTCCTGTTGATCAGGATTCGGACGAAGAGTCAGACCCTGCTTTTGCTGATCTGGATTTTCAGGCGTACATCACCAATGCTTGGGCCACTTTCCAGGCCGATAGGAAGGACAAAGGGAAGTGAGTCCGATTCGATGGCATTGAGATGCCAGCTTGAAAGACTGGTCGTCCAGGCCCTCAGGCTGTGTTGGTGGCCGAGGAAGTCGTCTCACCGGCAATTGAGGCCATGCGGTCTAAGTCGGCGACTCCTCCAAAAGTCCCTACTCCAGTAGCAAACAGACCCCTCTCTTCAACATCACCATCTACCTCTAATCCGTTCCAAACTGATTCTGCTAACACCTCCTCCTCCTTCAACCCCCAAGGACAATTTAGATATTCATTCCCTCTCAAAGACAAGACTGCTCTGAAGCGCCTCTTAGATCGAGTTCTCGCAACCACTGTGCTGGTTCCGGTTCGAGAGCTCATTGCAGTGGCTCCTGAAGTCCGTAAGCAACTCAAGGACTTATCAACAGCAAAGTGTATCCCAGTCTCCACTAACACTGTACAGGTCAATGAGCTCACCGGACGTGACCCCAGTGAGGTAGACCGAGCCTTCGGTGACCGCGTGCACCGAAGTGACGACGGACTAATCGTGGTGCACCACTCAGTGCCACTTCAGTCTCTTGAAGCAAAGATTGTTGGAACCGGTCAGTCTATCCTCAGAGTCCTTGACTCGGGCTCTGAGATAGTCGCCATGCCCAAGCGGGTGTGGGAAGACCTTGGTCTACCGGTTCAGTCTGACCATGTAATGACGATGTCTAACGCCAACACCAGTACCGAGTCTACCCTCAGCATTGTTGAAAATCTCCGCCTGGACTTTGGTGCCAGTAAGATTTGCTTACAGGTCCAGGTAGTCCCAAGAGCTAATTTTGACTTATTGCTCAGACGACCCTTCCATTGTTTACTCAGCGCTTCTACTGAAGACTTTCTGGACAGCTCTCAGACAATCACACTTCGTGACCCCAACTTGGGAAAGGCGTACAAGTTACCCACTTGAGCTTGGACTGAAGGATGCGTTGCCAGCGTGGACTATTCTGTTCTAGCCACCAGTCTGTCGTTGAAATGGGTTTTTAAACATCGATGATTCACCGAAAGGTCGGGGAGAGCCCCATTTGAACTATTCTCCCACCTCATCCACTTCTTTTTCCGTTTCAGCATCGTTAGACTGAGGGCCGCTCTCGGCCCTGAACCTATCTCACTATGCGCCGTCTTCAGCATATCCATTTCTCTCTTCTACTCAATCGGTTCTCTCTCCATCTCATGTTTCTGCCCTTCTCGATACCTATTCCTTTGATTTTACTTCTCACTCACTCACTTACAAGCCCATAGCCAAAAAGGTCCGGCCGGTACTAGCTCCTCTCGAGGAGGAGTACTGTGTACTCCGCCGGTGACCTGACGACCCTCTGGCTGGTCTTATAACCTTACCGACTAACCCCCCAGACTTCGTCCCTGGACAAAGATTCACACAGGAATGCGCCGATGCGCTTGACCTCAACCCAGCCCAATGGCTGTGGCCCGAAGAGGTCAAGCTAGTCCAGTGGATGGTTCTCAATCACGAGACCGCTTTCACATGGACTGCTACCAAACGTGGCCGATTAGACGATCGGTACTTTCCACCGGTCAAGATACCTACCATCCCCCATACACCATGGATACTCCAAAACATTCCTATCCCACCTTCGTCCTGGGATCAAGCCATACAGATAATCAAAGACCATATCGCCTCTGGTGTGTATGAACCGTCCGCCACAGCATACCGGTCACGCTGGTTCTGCGTGCTCAAACAGGATGGTAAGATGCTTTAGCTCATGCACAACCTTCAGCCCCTCAATGCTGTCACCATCTGGGATTCTTTGGTCCCTCCCTTCATAGAGCACCTAGCCAAGTCGTTTGGCAGATATGCAGTCTATGGCATGATGGACTTATTCGCCGGATATGACCAACATCCGTTACATGTGGACTCCCGGGATATGACTACGTTTAATAGTCCGCTCAGACTGCATTGTCTTACTACTCTACCGATGGGACATACTAACGCTGTCCAGATTTACCAGGCCAACATGGCATTCATTCTCCAGGACGAGATACCACACCATACCATGCCATTCATCGATGACCTGCCGGTGAAGTCCAAGACGTCCCAGTACCAAAGACCAGATGGCTCGTATGAGACGATACCAGAGAACCCAGGCATCAGGTTATTTATCTGGAAACATCTCACCATCGTCCACAGAATCCTCCAACGCCTCCAAAACATTAATGCAACCATTTCGGCTAAGAAATTTGTCCTTGCCGCTCCAGACGCCACCATTGTCGGTCACAAGTGCACCTCCGAAGGTTGGGTTCCACACGAGGTTAAAATCCAGAAGATCAGGGATTGGCTGGAATGCGAGAATCTTATGCAAGTTCATGGGTTCTTAGGGACCTGTGGCATGCTTCGGATTTTTATTCGAAATTTTGCTGCTATCACTAGACCGCTAGTCAGACTGATGTGAAAGGGTATCCCCTTCGAGTGGGGTGAGGCCCAGCACGCCGCAATGATTCATCTGAAGGACGAAATCATTCAGTCTCTGGTGCTCCAGCACTTGGACTATGAGTCTGGCCAAGAGGTTGTACTCGCTGTAGACACCTCGGTCATCGCAGTCAGCTTCATTCTGTCACAGGAAGGGGAGGATGGCAAGCGCTATCCGAACCACTTTGGCTCTATCAGCCTCACGAGCATAGAAAGCTGGTATTCCCAGGCTAAGCTCGAGCTGTATGGACTGTTCCGCTCTCTCCAAGCAGTCCGGGTATTCATCTTTGGAGTCACTAACCTTGTTGTAGAAATGGACGCCAAATACGTCACAGGCATGATTAACAACCCTGATCTGCAGATGAACGCGACCATCAATCGGTGGATCACCAGAATACTATTATTTCATTTCGAACTTCGTCACATTTCCACAGACCGACACACTAGTCCTGACAGACTGTCATGTCGGCCACCCTCGGATGACGATCCTCCAGATACGGATGATTTCAAGGATTGGTTGGACAATTCTTACTCTTTTTGCATTACCTTACTCAATGATCGGTTATTGCCTTCTTCTACCATGCCATACTCCGCTCAATTGGGGTTTCGTTCCCCTTGCCTACTGCCCTCCGTCCCTTTGGTGCTGGGTTGCTTCCTCCTTTTACCCATTCCTCCGCTGATCTTTGCTCAGTCATATTCTTTTGTCCTTCACTCCTCTGCTTCCGAGCCTGTCACCAAGCCAGACTCTCCCACTATACCTCAGTCTACCAAGGCCATCGCTAGAGAAGCCTGGATTTGCTTGATCCGAGGCTTTCTTGAGACTCGTGCTCGACCGGCTGACCTTTCTGACACAGAGTTTCACTCGTTCGTCAACTCAGCGATGAAATTCTTTCTCCTCCATGGCAGCCTATGGCGCGGAGAACCGCACAGTCACCACCAGTTGGTAGTACCCAAACACCAGCATTTTGGACTAATCAAGGAGGCTCACAATGACCTCAGGCACAAAGGTGTCTTTACAGTACGGACCCGGCTTCTACTCTGCTTCTGGTGGCCAATGCTGGTCAAAGACATCAAGTGGTTCGTCCGAACCTGCCACAAGTGCCAAATTCGCCAGACTCATCAATTGCATATTCCTCCTACTGTGCCAGTTATCGGTGGCTTGTTTTGCAAGGTCCACCTAGACATGATGGTCATGCCTCGGTCTGCCAGTTATTGGTATATTGTTCAGGCTCACTGTGCGTTGACCGCTTACCCTGAGTGGCGAATGTTGTGTTCCGAGAATGCCTCCACCCTCACTTCCTTTATTTTTGAAGATATTCTCTGTCGTTGGGGCGCTTTGGCCAAGATTGTCACTGACAATGGCCCAGCCTTTGTTCAGGCTCTTGATGTCCTCGCCAACCGATACAATATTCGGCATATATGCATCTCCCCCTATAACTCCCAGGCTAACGGTGTGGTCGAGCGGCGTCACCTTGATGTCCGGGAGGCCATCATCAAAAGCACCCTGGGGGGGGAGTTCTGCTGGCATACCGCCGCTCACTCGGTCTTTTGGGCTGAGTGCATGACTGTGCTTCGGTCTACCAGTTTGTCTCCATACTTTATGGTTCACGGTGTTGAGCCATTATTTCCTTTTGATCTCGCTGAAGCAACATTTCTCGTTCCCCCTCCAGATACCGAACCCCTCTCCTCATCCGGACTGATCGCTTGGAGAGCCCGCCAGCTCCAAAAGCATCAGGAGGACCTGGAGTCAATCTGTGAGTGTGTCCTAAAGGCTCAGTTCAAGTCTGTCAAGCACTTCGAGGCCGCTTTCAAGAACTGGATCAAGGACTTTGACTTCCGGGCAGGTAGCCTGGTCTTAGTCCGAAATACCTGAATCGAAAAGGAGCTCAACCGAAAGACGAAGCCTCGGTACTTAGGTCCTATGGTGGTCCTTCGCCGGACTACCGGCGGGTCATACCTACTGGCAGAGTTGGACGGAGCGGTATCCAGATTGCGCTACGCTGCCTTTCAGCTTATCCCCTACTATTCTCACCTTTCATCTGTTATTCGTATCACTGAGCTCACAGATATGGATGATGAAAACCTGGATAAGCTGGCAGGAGAAGATGTGGAAGAGCCCAACGAAGAAGACCGAGACTCTTATGAGTCCGACTAGTCCGGGCATACGTCACCGAAGACCGATGCTCATAATTTTTCCTCATACTATAATCTCTGTTCCACCCTGGGATTAGACCGGTGACTCTCATCTACCTCCTATATCTCTTACTAAAAAAAACCGTCACCACAGACAGTCCACGTCCCTTCTACTATATACCAAAAGCCAGACATCAAAATATCCCGTTCCTCCCTCTCATCTCCTACTTCATATGTCTCTTCAAAAACCCATACCGAACACCTTCCCTTTCTAATGCGTGATGGGACACACACCCGTTTATAGCTCATAGACCGAACATACCGAACACCGACACTTAGACCGAATGAAGACCGGTAGACATAGAAGTGGAAAGAAGACTGAAGAACACAAGACGGGCAGTACCCCGCACACTGGACGTTGCTTTCATTTAATCTTGCCCTTTCAACCCCTTTTTTTTACAATGTTTCATCCCTTATTCCTTCTTTTTCTCTTTTTCTTTTTCGCACCGATAAACTGAAAACCTGATCCATTTAAGCATACTTTACATTTTTTAACTCGGACTAAGCAGAGGATGTAGGGGAGGAAACTATCTACAGGTCCATGTCTTCGAGGCCCTCCACAATCTCACTCACCTCTGACATCACCACGGTGTGCTCAACCTCCAACTCCTTCACCTTCGCCTGGATCTGGAAGAGCCAGGAGTGGAGGTGGTTGAGACGGCACACCAGCGCGTCCCGGGTCTTCCTCACCTCCGACTTGCCGCTGGTCTTCTTCGGCACTGCGCGCGCCTTCCCCTTCGAATGGGCTGGGGTCATCTCCCCCTCAGCCTCGCTCTTGTCATCGACCTCGATGGGCGAGGGAGCCCTTTTGCTGGGGCCGGCCTTGGCCGACGGCTGAACCATCCTCCCACCTGTCGAACTGGTGAGTCAGGGAGGGGAAGACTGAGAGGGTTGACTTACTTTTTATCATCTTGACAATGACCGCCGCCGCCACCGAGCTTCCCGCTGCTTCGGTGGGCTTCCTCTGCCCGTGCTGCCCTTGCGCCAAGCTGTAGTGCAGCTTGGCCGACTTGCATCAGGCACAAGCCACGCTGGTCCCATATGCGCATTCGGCTGCAACCCCCACCTTCTTGCAGGTCTCGCATGCACCTTTGGTGCCAACCAGTCGCACCGCCAGCACCGAGACCTTGTGCTTGATAGTGGCAGACTTGGCTGCCACACCCTCCTTGTCCTCTTCCCGAACCCTCTGGACGCTCGTTAGTCCAGTTTGACAGACTGATGGCGTCGCTACTCACCTTGTGCACGGATGAGGTGACTGACACCGCCTCGGACGACGCCCCCCTTGTCTCTGCAGTGGGTACCACTGCCTGCTCCACCTCCTCCACCTCCATCACCAATGCCTGGGACGCCAGCCTCATCGCCACTCTCCCTACCCATTCGGCCTGTGCACATTCGGCCTCCGCGACCACGACCGCGAATTGGTCGTCAATGTTGGTGTGGATGCCAAGCTTGTCGGCCTTGCGTAGGTGTCTCTCCCAAGCATCCTACCCAAACATTGCATCAGCTGCCGCTATCATTAAATATGATTGGCTTACCAATGCCTTGCCAAACGCCTCCACCCAGATCTCCTGGTCCTCAGCCAGCTCATCCTTATCATCGGGAACCGACCTTGCAAGTCCTTCCAGCCGCTCGGTGGCTTGACAGAAACTATGCCGGGCATTGAGGTGCAGGAGGGAGCCGGCGTCGGTCATAGTGTGGAATTTGTCGAGGCAGGATTGGAATTGGGACATGGTGGTAAGAGGGTGAGAAGTGAGGAAGAAAAATGTGACGCGCATCGGACTATATACCCGGTCACATGCTTTCGGACTCTGCATTGTTCTCTTCTCGGCATGGATCCTTTTCTGACTGGGGACAGTCAGAAGCGAAGTCCCCCGTGGATGTAGAGACTCGTATGTCTCTGTGCTTATATTCCACCCCTTTTACCTTCCACCCGACTGCCTTACTGTTATCCCTTCGCTCCGAACTCCTTTTTAGTTGCTAAGACCAGTCTCGGTTTATACTGGACCATGCCAAGCGCATCTGGACTACTCGGTTTACATTGTTAGTACGTTACCACTTCACGTTCTATCGGTACCATCAGCCTCCAATCGGTCTTTCTGGTGCCGAAAGCATCCGGTTAGAGACATCGATCTTGGGCCCGGTACCTGACCCCTTTTACTTGTTTCCTTTGGACTTGACAGCTATCTTGAGTTTGACAGTCTCGGGTATACCCAGACTACATATAAAGCCTTGTACTTAGGTATTGAAACACACTTTTGGTTGTATTCACGAACTGTTCGAACCACTCGTCCCTCGTACCGTTTACTGTCTACCGCACCATTCACCGTCACCGTCACCATCTCCTGCTCTTGCTCCCTTTGTCTTGTGCACCTCGGACTTCCGGTCTCATGCACCAGTCACCTCCCGGACTATCCTCTGCACTTTAGCCTTCGGTCCTGGACTTCCTTCCGACTCCTCCCTTACCTTGAGTCCCTTTAGGGGCGAAGTATCTCGCCTCCCCTCTTCCCTTTGACGGCCCAGGGCAAGTGTGTCTTACACCCTTAGTCCTTCCAGCCGTTCTATCATCTTTACACCGTCTTGGCTTTAGTGCTATGAACACTGCTTGGTCTATGTGCCACATGCCCACTTATTTAAACAATGATACTTCATGTATTCCCACTAACTTTAATTTACTTGATTCTCCCTTGTCTCCTGGACTTCTCTGAGTCTTCACACTACTCTTGAGTGTGCACTCCTTTGAAACCTTCATCCTTGAACTCCCTAAGCAACCGAACTGTTGCTAGGAGTTGTCATGGAAGCCCCCGACATCCCTTGCAACTTGAAGATGCCCTTCAAGTAACCCTAGCCTCAGTCTTTTCAAGTCTATGTTTGCCTCTACCCGAGTCAAGCGTAACAAATAGCACGTTTGTTGGTAGGAGAGAGCTTGGAGGGACGGCCACCATGGTGATATTCTTTGTCTGGCTGGACTTCCTGAAGGACCCTAGCCACAGTCAACTTCCCTATACCAGTTTTGGATGCAATGTTTTGGCAGGAAAGATCAAGAGAAGCAAGAGAGATGATATTCTTCTTTTGAGCAGCAGAGAGGTGTTTTATGGTGGGAATGGGTGAATTTATTTGTGATGGCAGGGTTTATATATGCTGTAGATTCATTAATGACATCATGGTGACATAATATAGCCTTTACATAAGGTATGTAACCATCTTATGGCATTCCAGGGTCTAATATATGTAATGAGAATACAAAGTCAAAAAACTGTTCCAATGAGTTGTCATCTTTCTATGGCTGCCATTTCATCAAATCCTAACCGAATTTCTTGATCCTTGTACCTATAGAAAGCCAGGAGTAAGCATTTCATCTCATACACTCATATGTTAGGGCCCAGGTTAGAGGTGGTTAGGGGCTATCAACTTTAGTGAAAAACATGCAAACATTGGGACAGTTGTTTGAGCCACTGTAGCTACCAATTTGATCAAATCCAACAACGAGCTCTGAGCATGGCATGAGTAGGATAGTACCAGTGTGAGTGATGTTGTAGTGCATCTTTGGGGGCACAGAATGCCACTTTATGATATATATGAGGCAGAAAAAGCACTCTTCACATTTCTCCTCTGCATTGGCAGGGAGTTTCACTGCAGTACAGGTGCCTTTGCATGGTGACCAGTTGAGAACGCTGTCAAAGAAAGTTTGTATGAATTTCTACATACTTAGATGTTAGCCCAAGTGAATAGATATGTACCTTACTCACCTCCGAGCACTTGAAATGGGCAAGCAACTCAGGAACGCGGTGTTGAATGACTTCGATCATGATAGATCTGGCTATGATGACATTGATGGGAAGTCCAGACTTCCACAAGCTCATGAACTTCTCAATTATTTCATCTTGAGTGTGAGGATACTGCAAAAGGATGCCAGAATGGCCAGAATCAGAGACAGTGTGTCCATTCTCAACATTGCAGAGCGTGGCTGAGGACCATTGATGCTTCGACTTGTCAATCCACCTCAAGACGGTCCCCTTGTTCAGGCATGCGAAAAGCTTTGGATGCACTCGTTGGAGAGCACTAACCATGCTGGTAGATGACCAATGGTTTTTCTTGGCTGCTGCATCGATGTGTACCCACAGCAGTGGATGATACCAATTTGTTCGCTTGTGTGCCTCTTGCCTGGCACCTCCTCATTTCCCACTCCGCTGCTCCTTCCATCTCACATGTTCTGAATGTGAGATTGCTACCACATCAATCTGCCCTCCTGTGTTGGTGAGTCCCTCAGCACCTGTCAGGTTTCTGTCATTAAATCACCTTTTCTTAGCAGAAATCCCCTTACCATATCAACTATTTTACCATGATCATTGGCTCCAGTCACATGCTGCTGGGCACGCCAATGCTGCTGTCATTTAGCAGCAAGTTGGCGTTTATGAGCTTGCTTTTGCAGCATCCTCGTTTCCTTGTCTTCATGCACCATTGGACCCCACATCTCTTCATCCAACCTTTTCATTCTCTTCTTTTGCTCTTCCTTTTCTTCTTCAGTTTCCAGGCATTTCCACTTCAGATCATCGAAGGTGACTTGCCACTGCCTCGTTGATACAATGCTATTAACTCTTTTAGATTCCTGGGGCATTTTCCCTTCGCTTTCTTGCTCTGTATCCAAGTTGGGCACAACCACCAGCACTTCGATCTTACTCGCTCACTCACCTTTGAATGTCAAGGTCTGCATGTGTTTGCCATGGTAATCAGCAACCACCAAGTTGCCAGCCACTTGTTTTTGCCTGTCGAAGATAAGTGTCTCAGGTGTCTCAGATTGCAGTGAATCACTACCCACTTGGCTAAAACCTTTGCCCCTTGTAGCTCAGCCACTTTAATGAGGCACTCGAGCCACACTTTTCGAAGAAATGTGTGCTCCTTATCATTTGGCAAAGCCTTCACAGTGGCTTTGATTATTTGGATCGGAGCATCATACTGAGTGCCCTGTTCTTGGAAGATGATCATTTTGCCAGCTCCGAGTTTGTGGGTCTCGAAGCAAACCTCCAAGTTCCATATCCAGGCCAAAGTAGTAAGTGGACTTGGCCAGATTTAAAGGCAGGTGAGTCAGCAGATTTTCAAGGAGCCACTAAAGATGATGAATCCATGAGATCAGCTCAGAGGATGGGCCCAGGCCATGACCAGAGGGATGCATTGTAGTTTGAGGAGTGACAGGATGAGTAGAGTATGGTGCTAGTACCATCCAAGTTCCTGCTTTCTCTTTGTCATTTTTTTTCTCTCCATTCTGCTCGTCAAATGCAGATGTACATAAGCTATTAACATTTTAGGCTACTGTTGCTAGTGTAACGCTGCAACCACATGCACATTGCTAAAATAATGGGCTGTAACGCCCCCCCCAAGACCATGTTGCTAATACTGGCAACCATAACACATAACACCAGTGCTGTTGCTAAGCTGGGAGTCAGGGGTACCCCATAATGCACCCGCTGGCATTGCCTCCATACAGAAAAATACAGTATAAACCCTTGCATCACAAATAAATGCCCTCATTCCCACCATGAAACATCTGCTGCTCAAAGAGACAACATTATTTCTCTTGCCTCTCTTGATCTTTTCTGCTGAAATATTGCATCCCAAACTGGTATAGGAAAGTTCACTGTGTCTAGGGTCCTTCAGCAAATCCAGTCAGACAAAGAAAATCACCATGGTGGCCATCCCTCCAAACTCTCTCCTACCAACAAATGTGCTATTGTCCAAAGAATCCTTACTGGGAAGGCCAGCAAGACAGTCCAGGCCACTCATTTCATCAATACCATCATCAGCACTCCTGTCTCTTCACAGACAGTGAGAAATACCCTCAAGGAGGCCTCTCTAAAGGCTGTGGTGAAGACAAAGAAACCTCTTCTCTCTGTTACTCGTAGAAAGAGGAGATTGGCCTTTGCTCTCAAGTACCAGCATTGGACTGTGGAGGACTGGAAGAGGGTTATTTGGTCAGATGAGACTAAAATTAATAGGATTGGATCAGATGAACAGGAGTATGTATGGAAAAGGAAGGGGAAGAGGCTGACTTCCAGGGAGGTACAAGGTACAATTAAGTTTGGAGAGAAATCACTCATGATATGGGGCTATATAGGATGGAATGGTGTGGGAGTTTTAAGTGAGGTGGAGGGGAGAATGGATGCTGAACAGTACAGTATGTGGCAATTTTGGAGGGAGGATCACTGCAGAGCATGGAGGATTCTGGAATTCCTGCAGATAATGTCATTTTCCAACAGGATGATGATCCCAAGCATATGTACCTCTAGAAGAGCCAAGATCTGGTTTGAGGAGCAGAATATCAAGCTTCTGGATTGGCCTGCTCAATCTCCAGACCTTAACCCCATTGAACACACTTGGGGTCATTTCAAAAGATGCCTTTTAGGATATGCAAGGGCTCCTAAAGGGGTTCATCAATTATGGGATAGAGTGGTGGTAGAGTGGGGGAAGATTTCTGTGGAGGAGTGTCAGAAATGGATAGAAAGCATGCCTAGAAGAATTCAAACAGTTATCAAGGCCAAGGGAGGTCATACCAAGTACTAAATATGTATACTCTCTTGTACAAAGTCAAAAAACTGTCCCAATGAGTTGTTAATTTGCTATGGCTGCCATTTCATCAACTCCTAACCAAATCCTTTGATCCTTGCACCTATAGAAAGCCAAGAGTAAACACCTTATTTCATACACTCATGTGTTAGGGCTCAGGATAGGAGATATTGGGGGTTATTGACTTTAGTGAAAAACATGCAAACATTGGGACAGTTGTTTGAGCCACTGTAGATATCTGGGTAGATAAGCCATGATCATTCCATGCTCAATCCCTGATAACCATTTATCTCAAAAACACATATTTGTCAATATAGGTCAAATTTCTTCAAAATGCTCTAAGGTTCTCATAGATACTAATTCTTATAGATTATTATTATTTCCATGGCAGACACTTATCGAAACTATCTGGTCAAATAAGCACTTCATACAGTGAGCAACAAAACCGTTCCAATAACTAACCCCAATACAGTGCACAAAGCGCACTGCAACCACACATGGGAATTTCGCTTAGCTTTGGTGTGGCCAAACAAAGTGCAAACCCTTGGCTACAAGCCGGTCCTTGGGTCATGTGATTTGGCCCAGAGGCGGTGAAGATATATCCATTTCAAGTCACCCATGTCATTGGAACAGTTTTGTTGCTGATATTAGGGTATTGCAAATTAGTATGAAGTGTATCCTCCTTTGGCCTTGATGACCTCCTGAACCCTTCTAGGCATGC
>JBBPQL010000620.1:0-20571 GCA_038092515.1 Boletus subparvulus | reverse complement strand
TGATAACTTACAACAAGCACTGCCTTGCAAGTATACTCAACAGTATAGTGAGTAGTGTTCTCTCTCACTGGGTTCTCCCACACTACGCTGTTGTCTCTGCACCATTCGAGAAGTTGCTCTCTCGAAAAAAACCATTGACATAGAAACCACGGTAGACATCCAGTGAATTGTAAAATGAGACGGAGGGGGGAACTGGCTGATGTCCGAAAATAGGAAGTAAATGAGCACCGCAAACGATGGTGTCGACGTGAATGACTGCGAGATTCTCTGACTCGCCGATGAAGGACGGAGCAACCATCCACATCCCAGTCAACTCATCAGGCTCATCTGCAATGCGGTCAAACCAGTGGACAAGAGCACATGAAAAACTTTGTCCGTCTGTATGAGTCAATGAAAAAAAACAATAAACTCGTGCAATGTCCATGCCTAGCATCCCTTCCTTGGTATCATCAGTGCTAATGTATGCGCAGTCATAGCGAGCAGGACCACGTTGCCATGATGGTACAGCCCGAATAAATTCGCGCCGCATGCTACCAATGCCGCTTGGGTCACTTGGAGCCACAAACGTTGCTGTGGCTGAGTTGAACACCTTGATGCGTCCGGTAAAGTTAGGGAGGTGGCTGTTACAGTGCAGCGCTGAATCCGGACGAATTTGTTCATAAATGAAATGTGCAATGAGGGTTGGGAGTGTAGGAATCCCCAGTTCGACAGCAAGTGCAAGGGCAGTTTTTGACCGGTTGTGAGCTCATGAGGTTGGTTAGTGGGTTGCAGAGCACAAAGCTGAGATGGGATCCACCTGGTGTACGAGACAGCTGCACATCTGAGTGTGCCAGCCCGGGACGCTCATCCACGGCACCGGAATATGGGTTCTCATCTGATGTATCAACATCATCACCTGTGACTGCGTCAGAACATAAATGGCACAAATAACAGGTGACTTACCAATTCTATTTTCTACAGGGCTGCCGACAGGATGAGAGACAGGTATCATACCACGGGCTTCGAAGTCCACGCGTGCAGCAGCAAGCTGAGAGAGGCGTTGATTTGTTCGTATTATCTGTCCAAGTGCATTGTGCTTGTTTGAGCGACGGTAAGGCTTCTTTACTGCAGTGATATGTCTAGATTCCGTGATTGAGGAGCACAGTCCATTGGGAGCTCCGAAGAGTCGGATGAGTGCCTCGTAGTGAACAAGAGAGTGTTGACGAGGGAGAGAAAACCCACGTGGGCGGATGCCAGTATCTCTGAAGACTTCATGGTATCGATGAAACCGATCCAAGGCTTCCCTGAATTTGGCGAGCATGTCGTCAGTTATGACATTGCGGTGCACTAAATAACAAATCTCCAGAAATGCACGGAATGTGCGAATCATATCATCAGGTACATGTCCCTCAATGGCTGGCAGATATACCTAGCGGAAGAGTTGGAGGAGTATGTGTCATTTCGAGGAAGCGGAGACGACAAACCTTCATCAATGCTTTTGAGTCGTCGCCAGTCCATTGGGTGAACCCACGGCCATCAGGGAATCTTCTGAGACCAGGAAATGGTGGCGCTGCGGCAATGCTGATCAGGGTCAGTATGGCAGATGAATCAAGTTGATATACTAACAAAGGCACCTTACCGGCGATCAATGTTGGCAAGCCGGTCTTTTGCACCAGCTGCACCGTACCTCAGCTCAAGATACTTCCCAACCCATTCAACGAGGTGATCCTTGAATGCACCCTTCACTAGTTGGTGAAGGATGTCTGGGGCGAGCAGCTGACGAATATCAGTGCGGGGGAAATCTTCAGCGAATGGCTTTGGGGTGAACGTGAATAAGGTTTGAATTTTAAATCCATGCAAGCGAACATACAATTATGTTAGCATCAATACCCCATTTGTCCCACAAAACGCCACTAGCAAACTCTGCTTCGAGCGCTTCAGTAAGCTCTGAGGTGCGCAGTTCACCACCACCGCCATCCAGATCATTAGGAACAGCTATACATCTATATTGAAATGAATAGTTGGTGGTGCTCGACAATATTGAGGAATAACCAACCTTCCACACCAGTTTTGTACAATACCAGCCAGGAGAACTTGTTTGGGGTAATCAGCGATGTAGGGTCCCAGACCAAAGATGACACGACGAAAGTGTCGGTCAGGACATTTCATAATTTGTGGCACCAACATGCCAGGTCTGAGCGACGAGAGGATCCGTGACATCGCTACATGGAATAGCTGTTTCTTGAAGCGCCGAAACAAGGGATCGTTCGAGTATTTTTTGGCCGCTGTATGTTGTGTCAGCAAGTGTGATAGGTATGATCAAGGGTACTAACCTTTGGGAATTGCAAGGAATGCAAGGAGCTCGACACCCTGGCGATGGGCACGGTGGACATTATTGTGAATATTCCCTATCGAAAGGTAGACCGGCCAGTAATCAGCCTGTCCAGTTCCAACGGTAACAGTTGTTTTATCACTTCCAAGTATGATCGGCACAAAAGTAGCACCTTTGGTTGACGCATCCTTGGCAATTTCATCCTATTCAACAGTAAGATCATAGTTAATTCTAAGCGAGAGCACAACGCACCACTTGTAGCCAGGCCCAATCGCCCAACATGAAGTTTTGATAGCGGCGTTGATGGTTGTCCACAGAAAAGTCGTGGAAGGGGATATAGTCAAACTCGCCATGAAAGTCTGTGTTTGAGAGGATGCTGGCTACCAGAGTGTGCGCGGGGCGATACCAAAACTCATATGGCTGGTTCATCCAAGGTGGGACATTTTCGGCAGGTTGCTCACCACTATATCGGAGCTGGAAGCTGTCCCAGTGGACATCCCCAAGTAGTGTCGAGTTGATAGTTTCATAGAGCTCCTTATGATCAATGAAAGGGGGTGGCTTTCTGTCTTCGTGAGCATCGTCCGTTTGTAAAGAGTGACCCCACAGCTCGCATAGGTGGTCAACATGTCCTCCTGACATCTCGGCTGACCGAAAAAGGAATTCGGTGGTTTCGAATTGCAGACAGGAACTGTATGGTGACCAGTCGTCAGAATTCTTGTCTGTAGGGGGTGGGGGGGGAGAATTGTTGGGAATTGGTAAGCCATTGGGTTCACATTTGTCCCCTAGGACAAATATCAGCAACTGTAGAATTAGAACGAGACGGCATGACTGTACCAGTAAGGTGGTTGTGGTAGTCTCGAAGAATTCCGGGAGCTGGTTTGGTTGGGGGAGTAATATAAGAGAGGGGTTGAGAATGGTCTGTGGACGCATCGAACGAGTAGGCATGCATAGTGGACTGATGGTGTTTCAGACCGGAAACTGACTTGAACCAACATTGACAATTTGCGTAGCTACAAGGTATCCTGCGAGTGGCGAATGCACAGCGGTGGTGGGAAGCAGACGACCCAGAATTCATTTAAAAGGACTTGGGAAGGAGAGTGTCCAGTCAAGGGATAGTGAATGGTGAGACGGCACTGGGGGACTCTGACAGTATCACCCGATCAATAATATTGATTTGAAGAGAGAGAAAAATGGACTCACTAGGTATATAGTAGGCGCATCAGGTGCCGAGTTGAGGTGCCGACAGTTTGGGCACTAAGTACAATGCGAACCCAAAAATTGGCCAGGGACATTGTTTGCCCCCGCCCCGTGCACTACTAAAAGAGTCTTGGGTCGTTTTTTTTTCCCGTCTGCCCTCCCCTCACATGGCGCGCCCTACAACACGTGCAAAGAACGCCAGTCAGCACCCTGGCCAGGTCATCCTTGATACAGTGCAAAAGAGACATACCTTAGAGCAAAAACAAGCTGATAATGCTCAAGCTGAATTAGCGAAGCAAGAGCAAGCTGCCGCTCGTGAACAAGGCTTCAAGCGGATCGCAGAGATTATTGACCGCAACGAGCAAGAGCAGGGGGACATCCTTGCCAATCCTCCTCGACCTCGACCCCGCCTCATGTTGAAGGCTCCCCGTGCCCAGCTCCAGATGGACGAGGAAGAAGGTGGAGAGGCGGTTGAAGCCGAGAATGCGGATGCGGATGAGGACGAGCCTGAGGAAGAAGGTAGTCAGGACGAAAGTGATGGTGAACTCACCCAGAAGACGTCGAGAAGGAAACGGATGCGGAAGACTCTCACACGGGAGGCCATCCAGATTGCACGAGGCACGCGTGAATCCGACCGCGATAGGACTGATAGGGGAAACTCGGAGCCTGAGAAAGGAAATCTGTCAGTGTCAGCTGTTTTTCCGTCTCCATCACGCATGCTCTTACTCACGGAAACGAACCTCTTCTACTGGGACTCTATTGACTATCATTACCGTCAAGACAGTCAAGCGGCAAAGGGCGAGTTTGCAGGAATAACAGATTGGGCTGACAAGCTCTCATTGTCGAAATCTCTTCGCACCATTCTCGGATCTCAACGCTCAACGGCCACCCGCTACACCAAGACTACAAAGTCTGTGTCTACCAGCACGAGAACTCCCCACATCACTCCAGCTTCCACCAATGTATCCACTCGAACCTCAACCCCCGCACCTAGCACCATCTCCACCGACATGCTAGAGGACTACATTGATGGTACCGATGAAGCCGAGCGCAAGTTGTTACCAGGTAGACCCCACAATACAGCGGTCACTCGAAAAACAGCCAGCATGGTAAGGCATTTTTTGACCATTCGTGCATATGCGGGTGATTGTGTACTATTTGGCAGGGTGTTGCGGAGGTTGTCAGTAGCTCCGAGCCCGATGAACGCAAGCCCCCTCCCTCGCAACCTGCTTATGCTCCGTGCAAGAAGCAAGGGCAAGCTCCCCGCTCCAAGCGTAAAATGAAGCAGGAAGATGAGGTATGTTGGTTTTGCACACCTTCGCTCATGTTGACCACAATACCCAAAGCCGGCAGAAGACCAAGAGACTGCCAACCCATCCAAACGAATGAAGAAGTCCGGCACATCCCAGCGCTCGGGCAGTGGTGCCAACAACAAATATATCAATGAAGACCTTCCCGAGGGCGCAACGGCTGACAACATGTGGCGATGCCTTTTCATCTCCGCCCTTGCCCACTTCGTTGCCGGATATGACAATCCTTGGGCGATAAACACTGACAAGTTTGTGTCCATTCTACAGGTGATCTGGGATGTTGTCTACGGTGGGAAAATTGAGCACACCGTCACCTCCAATGGTGCTGTCTTCCACATTGTATGTCCTCTGATCCTCCTCACCATCTGGTGGCTGATTATATGTGCTGGCTAGGCAAAACAGAATCTCAATAACTGGCGTATGGGGTTGGCGTCAGCGGCCATTGGAGCTATCACTGCATTTTTTGCTAAGGATCCTGACTTCATGAATCCGGAAGTACAAATTGCGTTCACCACTGATATGATCAAGAAAAACCGGTTTCTGTTTGCACAGAACAAAGGTGACAAGAACAAGAACTGGACTGGGATGTGGAGGTCTGCGCTGGTCCTCCAAACATTTGCTGCACACTTCAACTTCATCCTGGGTCGAACGAAAGTCCCGATGTTAGAAGAGGAACTCCACGGCCCTCGTGGTGCACTTGCTCTAGCTTGTGCAGCGGTAAGCTACAACGTACCCATCATATTCTCCATTTAATATTCCAACAGGTTTTTCGAGCTCTCAAACACATTGCTGATGGCCACATCTCATTCACTCAAGAGCAGACCAGGCACGGTGTCGTATGGTCTGCATCTGTGGAGAAAGGATCTCCGTTTGAGTTCAATGAGACCATTTGGGGAGACACGACCCGTAATTTCCTTGATCCCATCAAAACACTAAGCGATGAAAATTTTGCGCTTATTGTTGACGACACTAAGATGTACATAAAGAACGGGACCATAGCTGTGCCGTCTACGGACTCCATTGAGGTCGACAGTGACCGCGAGGACCTTTTTGACTTTCGTTGATATGGTGAGTCCTTTCCATGGATCAAGTCTGAGCTGTCACAAACTTTGACACTTAGTTACATCTCTCTGCGCCCACATGCGACGGCATTCAATGCCGCCATGACTCACCTTCTCGATATCTTTGAGGTCCTGTTTGGTTACTCCCCCCTCTTTGTTTTCCAATTCTTTCGCTGCGTTTACTGCCATCGTCCTCCTTCAGCGCCTCAAGGTTCACTTTCTGACCACTCGGGGATCATATCGGGACACCATTTGTTCATCTCCTTTGCATGCCTTCCTACCCCACCGTTTTTTAATCCTTGTATGCTATTTAGTTCTGCCAATAATATCAGCTTTTGGTTGCTCCTACGTTCTTTGTGGTTCTGAGTCACGCGAGACACCTAAGTCAATCAAGCCATCCTAGCGAATACCATATACACGGTCTAACGATCTTTACGGCCTGATTCGGCTTGTCGTGCTTAGCGATAAGTTTGAGTCAGTTTAGATGACATAAGTCGACATTAGACTTTTGCTAAAATGCTGATGCTACTAGTACTACCCTTGCTATTACTTGCCAGTGTTGCCTCTTCAATCTGCTCCGTGTGTCAATGGCCACTGGCATGTCTCCCCATTTGGCTGACCTATCGGGAATATAACCCCGATAGCGCAGGAACACGAAGGGATGAGTTGTCTAGTGGGAGACTCACGTAGATGGGTTCTGGATGTTGGTGATAAAGGTTTGAAGTGGTTCAAGAATAAGCAGGGAGCTTAGGAGTGAACCAGTGAGAGGAAAGAACAAGATAGTTCGATAGAGAGATAGGCTGTAAGGCCCATCTTATATAGTATCTCGTACTGTTTGTATGTAGTGATACTGAACTCTAATATCATAACTGTATAGTATGATAAGAGATAAGCGGTGTATCAGCTATTGGCTGATAAGCATATGATGTCATGATAGGAGATAAGAATGACATCATAAGTCCAGACCATAAGATAAGAGATAGCTTATCTTGATAAGGTGAGTAATATGAATAGCGTAAAGATAAGGTCATAGACCAGTCTAGAATCTGGTATCAGGATTAGAAACTGAATATGAAATACCAGGATTCTCAACATGACCCACTGGCACTGCCAGTGGCAAGTCCGAGTCCTGTCCTCCCTCCAACTTGAAGGCCCCCACTGCCCCCACTGGCACTGATACTTGAATTGGACAAGGGAGACGACCAGGAGTTTTCCAAAGACATGGTCAGAGAGTATCTCAAGGAAACACAGATGACTATAGAGCTCATCCGGATCACTGGCAATGCTTGTGCGACCTTGCCATCATCAACTTCCTGTTTATCATCCGCGCACGGTCGAGCACCAACCGGAGGAGTCAAGGGGACTGGAGACGCAGCTTCAACTTGATCTCTTCATCCGGAATCACGAAGAATGACTCCTCGAATACGAAATCTTCCTTGATGATGGTCAACATGGGATTGGGGTCGTACCGATTTTTGATGGCAGCAGTGATGGGTCTGAGCAACGTATATGCCTCTCGATTCAGATGGCACTGCTCCAACACACATCGTGCCGCTATCGTGCATACATGCATGCAGAACGTGAGCGAGGAATTGGCTTGTACCTCTTTGCCCAACGGTCACCCCCACTGGTGGGAATAGTAGCGAGTCGCTCGGTGAGCTGATGTACAGCATCGACAATATATGAAGGCTCGAGGTCGCTGGGTTTCCGCCAATCGATATGACTCAGAGTGGCATGCTGGAT
Organism: Boletus subparvulus; assembly: GCA_038092515.1. NCBI lineage: Eukaryota > Fungi > Basidiomycota > Agaricomycetes > Boletales > Boletaceae > Boletus > Boletus subparvulus. Next base: position 12,949 of record JBBPQL010000620.1, on the reverse strand, counting down.
GATACACAGGATGAACCAGCTCATGGCAGCAGATCAGGTGCCGAAGAGCCCCTTGTACGTGAAGTTGAAGGGGAGCCCAGATTGGGAATGCGGCGGGACAATCCATAAGCTGAGCGGAGAATCGGTGCGAAGAAGCAAGTGAGGGGGGAATGCGGGTTCCTGGGGGAGAGAGGGAATTAACTAGAATAGATGGGTAGGGTGCCAAAGTGCCCTCCGACTTGGATGCGGAGGTGTCTGTGTTTGACAAATTGTTCTGGGGTAATCTTGCCGGGCGTGCCAGTGGAGGGACTCTAGTAAGAGGGATGGCCACTGGCACTCGGCGCGGAAGGCGTCTGCTCCTGTGAGGAATCCCTCACCATCGCAGATGACATGGGCATCGATGTCTTCTCAGATGAGGTTGTATATGGCCGCAGTGGCTGATAGATGGCTTCTGGGATGTGGACGGTCCCAATGAGTGTACCCTGTGATTGGTTAGAGTCGTATGGCGCTCGACAAGAGATCTTGAATGCACCTCTGCAAACCAGTCCCGGACTCGGACTCGGACATCATCAAACCCAATAGGAATGATGTAGCAACATTTGAGAGAGCGACTGGTTGGTTGGTCAGAGTACCATCACAAAGGAGGCCGTCATCGCTGAAACGGAGGTTCTGCGATTGCTCGGTAATCCAGTGGGCATAGTCACGGTGCAACGAGCAGCTGCCAGTGAGATCCTCAAAAAAAGATCCCAACCTAAACGGACCCATGATGGCCAATCCATATGATAATTGGGCAACGTACTACTAATGTTCTGTTTTCTTGAACACAAATCTTGTTCTTTTTTGAAGCATGTCGAAGTAATCATGTAAGGGTGTTGTTAGTTTGTAAAGGAGGGATACCCGGGTGTCAGTCATCTTTGTCTCGTACTATGCGTTCTATGAAAACAAAATGACAGACACCCTGAGTTCTCAATGGCTTTCAAAACAAGATGGTTCCGACGATGGGAAGTCATTCATAGAGTGTGTGCTAGTAACAACTGAGTCCACCAGTTCAACATTCAGCTCTGAATCTCAGGCTGGCTACTACTAGTATATCAGCTCCTCACTGCCGGTTTCCTGATGTGACACCGTGACCTGGGCTGCTCACTGGCATGCACTAACTAGCACGACTGCATGCCCCACTGTCCTTCCGAGTTGCTACTTTCCCTCGCCACCTCACTCTCACTCAGATTGGCACCTTTGTATTTGTACTCACACTCATAGATTTTTTTAAAATGATATTTGGTCAAGACTTGAGACTAACCACCGACTCAGGCTAGTAGTAGTAAAGCCCTGGCCCAAGGCTGAGCCGGGCCGTGTACATCACTAGACTATACTACCATGGTTCTCGTGATGTTCTCAGGCTTGCTCTCGTCCACTTCGCTGTCTCTAGCCTGACTCGCTGCCTCGCACTGGCAGCTCTTCTCTTTAGCCTTGTCATTCTTTTCGCCAAGCTTCGCTGCCAGTGCCAGTGTTCGGTTGCCCATCCCACCAGTGGCACAGTATCGGGCCAGAAAAAACCAAACCCACACTGGCATCCGTTTTACGTGTGTAGCCTATGAAAACTCATATGTACTAGCTTTACTTAAGTTGGCCAAGGACGTATCCAGACTGTTAAAACTCAATTTGAGTACCCTTCATCGGAATCCTCACTTTCATCATTGCATCTGTCTTTGTCTTCCTCCTCTTCACTGTTCCCACCCTCTTCCTCACTGCAGTCCTCTTCCTCTTCCTCGTCCTGGCCTTCCTCTTCATCCACATCCACATCCAGGTGTACGTCTGGGTCGTCACTATCTTTGTTGTTGGAGGTCTTTATGTTGCTTCTGTGATATTGAGCCATGTGGCCAACCCCAATTCCTGCAAAATGGGTAAACATGTCCCTGTCTGCGAAGCTGCTCATGTCATTCTGAGGGTAAGCACAACAATTTAAGCTAAAGACGGACATATTAACATAGAACTTGCTCCAGTCATCGACATTCCCAGGCTTTCTTGCAATTGATTTTCCAGGTCGCAGCAACGCATCGGTTCGACTTTCTGAGAATGCCGGGATGAGATGACACCTTCGAATAACAAGAGATGGATCCAAAAACCCGAAAGCCTTGTTGTCCTATTCAGGAACAAACCCAACTTTTGGTAGGTGCACTACCTTGAACCCCCATATGGACCCTGGCACAATACCTAACCAACAAACCCACAAGACCTCCATGGTCTGTGGAGAACGATTGCGAGCATCTGGTCCAAGATGGGAATCCGGGCCGTCTTCACATGAGAGGGTCATGATAGTACAGTCGGGTCCAGGGTGCATGTAGTCCTGTTTGTGACGGATATCATATGAGGTGTAGTTTACGCGAAATGACCTTGATTCAATGACGCAATTGAGATCTTCAAGGAAGTGAAGCTGACTATGTTGCGTCGTGGTAAACTGGTGTTCGCCCCCATCGTAGTCATACTGATATAGACGTGAAAGGATATGATCCTTCAGCTGGGGAATAAAAATGTCCTTGAAGGAAAATGTATGCTTAAACATGGACTAAATCCAAATGTATATGGTTACCTTAATTGCTGGATCACCCTGTGCACAGAGATCACAAAGAAGCTTCCTGAGATCGATGACATTGTTTGGCGAGTGAGTAAGGACATGGTGTAGTTCAGGGATACTGTCCATTTCTGAAGCCTCGTATTTGTCCAGTTCTGACAGGTCACCGGCCTGTTGCTGGCGCTGAACATGGGTGAAACAGCGCTCCTGTCTAGCAAGTTGTTTGCCAGTGTCACGTTTGCTCGTCAACCCATAAAACTTCTTGATGAGATGGTGAGAAAGTTCTCCCTGCAAGTACCAAAGTCAAACTGTGAACACGTGGCTTGTCTGTGCTTCCTTACAATCTGTGTGGAGTACGAATCAGTGGTGCCAAATGTTTTGATGGTATTAATGTAGTCTCCCAGGGCATGGAATTTGTAGGTTAGCATGTTGAGCCGCCTGACGTGGGGAGAACTTGGCGATGGAACATTTATTGCAGAGTCCCTTTCTACTTGTGCTTGCTGTCGTCGGTGTCGCGCCGCTACCTCGCTAGGGAATTCCTTGGTCTCAAAGGCTGTGCAAATGATATTAACAAAGTGTCGAAGTTGCCCACTTAAGTTCTTCAGTGACTGGTCAAGGAGCTCGAGCGAGTCGTCGGAATGGAGTCTTAGTTTTGCCAGTGAATGCCACTCGGCCAGGCGAAATAAGAGAACTCTGATTGCACCATTGTGCTTCTCTGGGAACAGACCGTTAAAGATGGGAATCACACACTGCCAATCTAAGCAGGTTTCTCAGCTTGGAATGGGAACACTTACCTGAAGCATATCTTCGAAGTGCCTTGTGGTACGCTGCCCCATATCGGCAACATTGTCCGGAAAGCAGTGAATGGTGTCAGTCCCGAAAGCGGATATCATGGAGTACCTACAATTTGCAGTCTGTAAATTTCTCTGAACAGGATGGCACTGTACTTTGCATACCACTCATTCAATAATGCCACTTGAGACGGATCTACACAATGTAGAATGCATAACAAATGCTTCAAGATGTTTTTCACCACACTGAGCTCAAACTCGTGCAAGAAGTCAACGACAATAATTGGGAATAGTTCAAAGCCCAATGGCGATAGCCGCTCCATGAACCCATTCTTTTGCACGTACATTAAGTCACTTCACCTTGGGATAGTAAATTTATGCTTACCAGTGTCGGCACAAGCGAGTGCTCCTTCAGCAGCCGCTCAACTGCAGCACCTTTTACTGGGATGCCGAGATTGTAAATTGCCTCCCTGGCAGAGGCGACTTTGTTTCGAAAATATGTCCATAGTTGTGACAACCTGGCCTTCATATCGCTCACAAGACCAAGGCTTCCGAACTTCAACTTTGGGACCATGCATCTTGGACATGGGCAGACACCTTTGTCTTGGATGGTTGCGAGAAGGATCCTATTTCAAGGTCAATGGAATGTAAGAGAAAATATATCAAAGCTCACTTTTCAGGATAGTCGGCAGAATATGTAAAGACCCTTGGGTATACACACCAGTACTTGCCGTCATGGCACTTAATGACAATTCCATTCTTGTATGCTTCCAGGAAATCCATGTCCAACAGTATTCTCCAGACTGCATGGAATAGCTCTCGTTTACAATGCGCAAGTACATTGGCATTACTTTTTTTCTGGCTCAGACTTATGACGAAGTTGGTAAGAGACTGTGGTATCTGGTTTCAGCATATGTGAGTTAAATGCATCAGAGCGAAACAAGCCGCTTACATGAGGGATGAATGCGATCAGGTAGCATGCACCAGAGACCAAGGGGGACGCTCGGATATACTTAGATAGATTTCTGAAAAATAGATATATTGGCCAAGCGCTGGCGTGCCCAAACTGAGCAAGCTGCATCAAGTCAGACCAAAACATGAGCCCCGCAATAACTCGTTCTAGCTTGCAGTCGTCAGTTCGCCTCTGCTTTTGTATCTTGTCATGTGCCTTGTTCCAGACATCCGATGTGTAGAGCTCATCATACAGACACTGCTCATGACCTGAGGGAGACTTCCAGATACGTTTGAAGGGCGTGAGATGAAAGAACTTTGACAGTGGTTCTGAAAACGCTGACTTAATAACAGGCATCAGAGGTCGGTATATCAAACCGGGAATAGAAAACACCTGTTCAACCCCTTGTCTCTCCCGAGTTGGGATCAAAATTTCTACCATGGCTTCTTTCCAGCCATCGCCATCAAAGACTGCCGATGTTTTGTTTGCTGGGTTAATGTCATCCAGTCGCCTAGATTCCAGTGTGGAGTTGAAGTCGACCAACTTGCTACTCTCGAAATCCGGGGCTTGTATCACCTCACGAACGAGGCGCGTCACCTCAGCATTTGACTTCTGACTACTTTCCGTCAGCTTCCATGACATGAGATGCCAAATGGACATATTTGCCCAAGGCCATGGCGGTGAATGTACACTAGAAGACATGATAGCATTGCCGGAGTTTGCATTGACATCAGGACGTGGAAGGTCCGACAGGTCATGGATGGATACAAAAGAGTCTGGATCGTAGGTAGGGTGATGGTGGTAATCTCGGGCAATTCCAAAGGTGTTGAAGCCTGTTCGGATCGAGTCAAAGACATGAAGAACGACACGACGGACAAGTGATGGTCCATCGGCTGTCGATGAGCTAGTGTTGATAGGGGGTGGAGCTTCTGGGAGCTCGTCACGATAACGGAGTGGGAGACGACATGTTCGAGATGCGTGCTGTTCAGACATATTAGAAAGTTGGTTAGAACTTGTGGTGTGTACACAGATGAATTCAACTCACCATGTTATCCATTGTAACATCTTGTGCAGAAACCAAATGCAGCGGCCTGGACGATTGATCTGGTGTAGCTACCACGTCAGCTGAGGTAGACTATGGGCGGGGATGTTAAAGTACGAATACATGGGAGTGGGTGACACTCACATCCATAGGCCCAGGTAGGACATCTGGACATTTCTCTGCAGCAGAAAAATGTGCTTCACTGGCAGAGGTTGGCTGAAATCGATGTCAGGAACGTAAACTCGCCACCGCACTTTTGAATGACATGCCTGATCAGCAGTTGTGAGCATGTGTAAATGCCTGGTTCGCTTTGAATTAGGCAGAAGGCAGTGAAGTGGATTTCGCTTGGATCCCAATGTCTGGCAAGATTTGAGACAATTCTCCAACTCCCGTTGCAAGTAGATTGCACAGGAATTGTGATGGTGGGACAACCCTCTTGAGTCGGCAAACGAGCGATTGCAAGGTTCCCCACATTTGAACAATTCACCCATTGATGAGAGGGATACACAGAGAAACTGTAGTAAAAGAATGCTGGAGAGTCAAAATTTCGGAAAGTCTGAGAATTGGACTTTCCGGGAGTTTGGGAGCCAGGGAATCCAGGAATTTCTCTGAGGCTGGGGCAACTTCGGCGCTTAACAGGTTCGTGCATGTGATGCGGCTGCACAGTGTGCACTGGCATGTGCCACTGGCAGTGCATCAGTGACCTAACTATTTACTTATGGCAACTTATGTACTTATTTAGCTACCTATGACACATTTCGAGTACTAAGTTATTAAAAGTACTTTTCAAAGTCAGAGCAAGTGTCACAGCGCACGAAATAGGATAAGCAGCGAACAAGCAGTGTAAAAGGTGTCTGAGCATAGAGGAAAATTACATCAACATACTACAAGTGTTTGGCTATGGTGAAGTGATCTCAAAAGCATGCTGGTCAGCAAATCTGTTGACATAGAAGAGACAAAAACTATCATAGGAGTCTTGTGGTCGAAGATGGGATGGTACAAAGTGTTTACTATAGACGGGAATGAGATGCGCCGCCCGGTAGATGCTGTCAATATGGATGATACTTATGCCACGCTGATGCTGCCCATCAAACTGTGGGCGCACCAACCACATCCCAGTGTCTTCATCTGGTTCGTCCCCAACACAATCGAACCAATGTACGACAGCACATGGGTAATAGATGCCCCTGAAGTAGAATGAGAAGAAGGCTAGGATACGCACGACCTCTAAGCCACTCATTGGGTCCGTTTCTGGGTGTACATTCACGAATGCACAATCATATCGTGGACCCTCATTTCTCCAGAGAGGGGTGGAGCGAATAAACTCCCGTCGCATGCCATGGATGCCGCTAGCATCACTGGGTGCATAGAACAATGCGCTGGCCGAGTTGACCACCTTGATCTTGCCATCATAGTAGGGATAGTGGTGCTCTGGAATATTCAGCAACTCGTGCTGGTCACCGTTGTCCAGGTGTTGTTGCTTGAAGAGAAATGTCGAAAGTAATGTAACAATGTTTTGGATGCGTAACTCTCCACCGAGTTGGTGCACAGTATGTGCTCGGTTGCGCTCTGTGGGAAAAGGATGAGGGTTCAGGTATATATGTGTACCGAGTAAACTTACGAATGGTTTGCACGAGACGGACATGGGCCTCGATGGCAGTGGGGTCCATATCAATGGGCTCGGCTCCCTCGGCGTCTTCTTCATAGGATCCATTCAGTTCATCTTGGAGAGCTTGCTGGGGGTCCGAGTCACCATTAACTTAGATTGCTTGTCATTTACGTGCGAGCAAAATTGGTTTTCAGTACACTTACCTGCACTGCTTGGTCCTTGAGTGGATGGGGGATCGTCGGCCAAAATGGGAGAGTCGAGCATTCCCCGTACAGTAAAGTCACTGCGCGCGGCAGCCAATTTATCGAGTCGTTGATTTGTTAGTAACATTTGTCCAAGTGGCTGGTTACGGTTGGAGCAGCGGTAGGGCTCTTTGACAGCCTTGATATGTTTCGATTCTGTTATTGATGAGCATAGGCCATTAGGGGCTCCAAAGAGCCGTATCATGTCGATGTAGTGCTTCATAGAGTGTTGCTGTGGAAGTGAGAATGAGTTGACGACGTTGGTGTCCTTGAAAATTTCACAGTACTGGTAGAAACGACCGAGGGCTTCTTGAATTTGGTTGAGGGCTTTTTCATCAATGATGTTGCGCCGCACTAGGTAACAGAATTCGAGGAATGCACGGACTGTGCGCACCATCCCCGAAGGGACATGCCCATCAATTGCAGGCAAATATACCTATATTGTACCATCATTTAGCAATGCTGAAAACCCGAGGAAAAGAGAGAACATACCTTCATGAGAGCTTTGAGTCATTTCCTGTCCATTGCTTGAAGTTATGCCCTTGAGGAAAATGGCACTGTCCTGCAAAAGATGCAACTGCGGCGATCCTAGCTCAGGACTGTGAACCACTATGATAGAAGCATGTAAGATGTCTGACGTACCTATTATCGATGTCATCAAGGACATTCAGATCATGTCGACTTTGGTTCCTCTTGATGAGTTTCTCAATCCAGTCGACGAGGTGGTCCTTAAATGCTCCTTTGATTAGCTGATGTAAAATATCGGGGGCGAGGAGGAGGTATATGTCGGTGCGAGGGAAGTCGTTGGTGAAGGGCTGGGCATATAAGTGTGGCGACCCAGAGATGGGTGAAAAACTTTACCACAAGATCACTGACAATGCCATATTCGTCCCACAATACACCCGAGTCTATGTCTTCAACCAGTATATTTGTATGTTCTTGGCAACGGTAGAGTGTGTCGGCATTGAGGTTTTTGTTCCTCGACATGCATCTAAGTTTATAGTCAAGATATTGATGGTATAAAGCATATGCGCCTACTTACTTTGGGCACCAGTTGCGCATGATGCATGATAGCAAGACTTGTTCTTCGTAGTCTGCAATGTACGGCCCAAGTGTAAAAATGGCCTGACAAAAGTAGCCATCAGCGAATCGCATGAGTTTCCATTGCAACATATATGGCCTCAACCGCTCAAGGACCTTGGCCAGAGAGCGATGGAAGAGCTGGTGACGGAACTTACGGAATACTGGTGTCACAGCATGTGCCTTCGTAGCTAGTAGTATAAACAATAAAAAAAGGTGGAAACATTCACTCTATCAACTTACCTTTCGGCATGGCCAAAAACACGATTAGTTTGACACCGTTCTTGTGTGCACGACGTGCCGTATTGTGCAGGTTACCGATGGAGAGGTATAAAGGGTAGTAGTCATGCTGGCCAGTGGCAACTGACACGGTTGTTTTGTCAGACCCCAGAATGATGGGAATCATCAGCGCACTGTGTGTTGTCAGGTCTTGAGCAATGGTGTCCTACACAGTTCTCAGCAACATTGAAGAAGAGTACAATATGAGACAAGTCCTTACTGCCTCGTCCCATGCCCAGTCACCTGACATAAAGTCTCACCAGCAACGAGTATTTGTCGCTGAGTCATATTCCCTATACGGTATGAAGTCCATTAGTTTCTGGAAGTGGCCATCACCCACTATCTCTGCAATGACCGCCTTGGGATCACGCATCCAGACATCATATACGTCATCCATCCATGGGGCAGGACAATCTGTCCGGTCTCCACTGTACGCAACCCCAAAGGACTCCCAGCCAATGTCACCGACCTGCAAGCGGTCTATGACACTGTGCAACTCAGCGCAGCTGCTGAGGGGTGATTGGCCACCATGTTTGTGGAGGCAGGCAGTGAGAATGTTGAGGAGCTGGTTGGTGTTGGCCTCGGACATCTGAATGCGGGTGTACAGGAGATCGGCGAGCTCAAATTCAATGTGGTCATTGAAAGGGTGCCAGTCATCCGAGGTTCTTTCAGTGCGAGGGGGAGGGGGGTTTCCATGAGCTAGAAACTTGCCGTTTGCATCACAAGGGAGCCCTGCAAGTCAGGCTGAGGGAATGACTCAGACAAACTTTAAAATTTGAAAACTCACCAGTCAATTTCGTATGATAGTTACGATAGACCTTGGCTCCAGGTCCATGCCACTGCGAGTTCACAGCCTCGCCTTCCACACCAGCATGAGGAGGAAGGAGGCCACCGCTGGTTGGTTCGATAGGACCATTGTCCTGCTCAGCCAGTACCGAGCCACTGGAAGTGAGAACGACTGGAGGGTTGGCGGCCAGAAACTCTGGGTGGAATCAGTTGATATGCTGGGTAAGACCGGCTTTGTTGCCGAACCAACGCTTGCAGTTAGGGAAGTGGCAGGGTAGACGGAGTCGTGTATTAGCCCGGCGACTAGAGTGTGCAAGGGGTATGGACATGGGTGGATGTCAGAAGATTCCATGCGACGGTCACCAGTCAATGGTTTGATCCTAGAACTCGGAAACATCAAAGGCACAGGTACTATGGCTGTTGTCCTGAAAAAAAAAAAGAACAGGGCCAACAGCAAACGAATATGAGCTGAAAGCACAAATATGGATCTAGGGGGACTTACAAAGTTGAAATTTGTTGTGACATACAAAAGGCAGGTGAGGGGACATGTTCAATGCCATCCTTCCACCTTTCTCTCTTTCTTGTCGTTCGTTTTGGATCCCTCACCCACTGTCACTCATTTTAGCCACTCGTTATGGAACAATGTACTCCCTCACCTCGTCGTACTCGCGTGACAAATGCTACCAAGCATCCCGGCCTGCCAGATGCTTCTCCTAGATGGCGCTCACATGCCAAAAAGGTCGCAGACGACGCACACCAGTCAGAACTCCTCGCCTTGCAGAACGCTAAGGCGATACATACCTTGGACAATATTGCATCCATTGAGGAAGCGATGCAAGCTTCACAACAGGCGAAGCGTGCGACAACTCAAAATGGTGTTCGCCCATCCAAAGCCAGGACCATGACGGCCAAGGATGGGGTCGTGCCCGCTGTCATCCCGAAAGGTAAGCGCGATCCATAGTACTTGGAAGTGAGCAATAATTGAATCTCGGTTGGACTCACCAGGTCATCTCAATAATGACGCAGATGATGCTGCTATGTCCATTTCCAGCACTGGCCCGCCGCCAAAGAAGGCCTCTGGTGGTGGACTTGGGCTGCGTGAGCTGATCACAGCTGCACAGGCTCATCACCTCCCACGATCCAAACAGACGTCTGAAAATGTATTCAGTGATGCACAGCCACATGGGAAACGTGTGCACCGCGTGAACCCATCTGTGATGTCAAGGTGTAAGTCAATTCCACACTTCAGTAGCAATGTTAATGCTCAGCGAATCTACTCTGTTTTTCATCAACTTGATGCTAATGACGCCCGGTAGTCCCAACCGCAAGGCCAACGCGGTCGCCTGGGTCCAACAATGGTCTTCTCGTGTGCAAAATGATCAGCAAACCACCTCGAGGATGCTGGTTGGCGCACCTTCCATCAGCACGGCAACGGATGTGCCACCGACCACCGTAGTATCAAAAACTACTCAAAGCACCAGTGCAACCAGTCTGGAGGATGAAGACCGTGAGATGGGCCTTGATGAAGGCCATGGTGGCTTTGGAGAAGACGGCGATGATGCCCTAGAACGTGAAGAGGCCCTGAGAGCTACCATGAAGGAAAAACAAGTCAGTCCATGCCAGTCGATTTGACATTCGTGCTCTCACTGTTTTCTCCAGTTACTCATTGCATTGACTCGAGTGCCGTCAAGGCTGGTGGAACGGCAGTCCACACTGAAACAAAAAGATCTTGAGAGCGATGAAGCCCCCGGAATTGTGGGTACTACCAACTGGGAGGATGACCTTTCAGGCCAGGAGATGGAGCCGGATGAGTCGATGGAGCAGCCTACAGGACGTCGGCTCACCGCAGCCTCACACTTTACTAATCAGGTATGACTCTGATTGATTCCAGACAGACCCCTAACCCTTTTCGATTGTAGACTTGCATCAATGTGCTTGTGCGGCCCGCCAAAAAAATCAAAGCAGGCCCAAGGGATGAGAATGTTCCCAGCTCCACCGTGCCAACTCGGACTTTCCGCTCTAACCGAATGACAAAAGCACAGCATGCGTTGAGACAAACTTCCTCCATGGCAGCCTCCTCATCTGAGGCACCTCCTTTGGTGACGACCAGCACGGGACAAGTCCGCCATGTGAAAGCAGACCTTCCCCCTGAGCTAGTGGCCAACGGTAGGTGGCAGAAGGTTCTTGTCCCCACGTTGCTTTTGTGGGCAGGGTGGAACGATGATGTTTGGTCGGTCACGCGACCCATGATTGCTTATGCACTGCCGTTGATCGTGGACTCGACCCCAGACTTGGACTCATCCGGGATGGACTGGAGTTGGAATGGGGCCATTGTCTCTGTTGTACGTCATTCACAGAACGCTGTACAGGCCACTAACACAATTCAATAGGCCTACCAGCGCGTGTGTGACTGGCGGCACAATATTGGCTCGACCACTATTGCAGTCATCATGAGCCTGTTGCAATGCGCCTCTGGCGACGATGAAGTCAAGGAGATGGCCGACTTGCTCCTCGAGGACTCCAGCTTCCTCTATGACGATCTTAATTCCAGCAGCTCGAAGAAGGCCTTCCACTCCAACATAATCTGTCAACTCCTCAACAGCGCACACCTACAGTACGTGGCTGGTGCGATGTCGCAGGTTCATGCTATTTGTCCCACCTTGTTCAACTTCTGTGGCGTCATTGCTCTGTGTGGAGCAGCGGTATGATTGATTTCAATCAAATAATAATATGATTTGACTTGACGGATATTTTCAGCTCGAGCGCGCTCTTCGCATGGCATCTGAAGGATACATAACGTACATGACCATCCAGGCAATGGAGGGCAAGAACAGCGTCCAGAAGACGCCTGTGAAGCTGAACCAACACTCCGGCAAGGAAAGCCACTTTGCGTTGGCATTCTCCGACCAGAACTGGGGAAGTGCAACAAGATTTCTTGCCGAAAGGGTGAAGCAGCGCACAGCCGACGAGATTGCCACCATTGTCCAAACAGCGCAGGACACTCCTCTGACCTTCGCAGCGTCCAAGCACAATGCAGGCTCATCTGAATCTGGCCCATCCACCTCGGCGAAGAATCCATACTGCAACATCTGTAAGTCAGCTGACCCACCAAAAATGTTTCTAACAAACTTTTTAGGATCTCTCTGCTTTGTCTGCAACACCATCTTGTGCTCAGCCTCATTCGTCATCATACCAGTCCGCTTCATCACTACTCCTTTTCAAAACTGCCATTTTGTTTCTGACCCATTCGGTCTCGATACCCGCCCCACTTCCAGCCATATTCTTGCTCCCTCTACAATGCTACTTCGCTTTTGGTCGTTTTGCTGTTGTTGTGCTCGATACCCCGTCTTTTCCATATTCACCGAGTCTCGGATGATTACTTCCTCTCCTCCCCTTGCTGACTTTTATTACTTACTGTATGGCAGCTGGCGTGTTGTAGCGCCATACTTAATCTATGCACTTTCCTGTAGCTTTTAAACCATGATCTGCTTTGATTCTTATCGGGAATACAATCCCGATAGCGCAGGAACACGAAGGGTGAGGTGTCTAGTGGAGACTCACTTAGACAGGTCCTTGGTTGGTGAACAAAGGGTAAACAGTTGGTGGTGAAGATAAAG
>JBBPQL010000619.1:0-20586 GCA_038092515.1 Boletus subparvulus | reverse complement strand
TGCTTTGGGCGACGGACTGTTGAAGGTCGAAAACATCATGCGATACGACTTACAGAACGCTCAATTTGCGTATCTATCTGCTTGTCATACCACCGCTGGAGACGAGGAGAGTCCGGACGAGGTCATCCATCTTGCTGCAGCCATGCAGTTCGCCGGATTCCGTTCGGTGATTGGCACGATGTGGGCTGTGGATGATGGGCACACGAACGAGATCACATCCAGATTTTATCAGTATATGTTGGACGAGTCTGGTCGTCTGGATCACACCCGTGCGGCGGTAGCGTTGCACAGGACGATGAACAGTCTTCGTTCGAGCAAGATACCCCTTGATCAACGAATTCTGTACGTACATATAGGCGCCTAGTAATTTCTACTTTCCGGTGAGTATGTGTTTTTTTGCGTGCGTAACCACTGAGACTCACGTACTTCGAGTCGTGTTTTAGGATCATGTACTCCAGATGTAATTTACACCAACTATTCTTAACGGGTGGCGTACTCTTCACGAGAAATTCTCCATCACAAGGACAAAGAGGCCTTTGGGGTGCTCCCCATACACCAGATCTTGCGTGGCAGATATGTGTAGTAAGGGGAAATCGTGACCAAGGTGGTCATCGCTCGGTAGGGAACCTAATCATATAGCGGCCGAGAACATTGGACGTCGTGCAACTTGACGCGAGCATCGTGGAGGGTTTTAGTGACGTCATGTCGTCTACCTCTACATGGCCCTCGAGCAAGGGATCACCCCAGACGTAAGCGATGGCGGTATGTCCTGGAACATCATCCAAGCCATAGACATTGAGCGAACACTCGAGCAGATACCCTGCTGCAAATTGAACAAGCGGATCGAGCGAAGATCGGCAAGAGGCTTGTGAACGGACGAAGTTGTGTCCGAATCCATGGAGTATGAACGGTAGACTGATCAAGTTGGTATTACCGCGAATACAAGTAATCCTCATCTGTTGGTGCAGGATTTCCTATCAGGTCTCCCATCGCCACCTCTACTAATCAGTCAATTGATTGAGAATACTGGTGTGAGCGGTTACCCGAACTCAGGATCTCGGGGTCCAGTAAGTATTGTGGATTTCGGAACGTTCGTCTGGCAACTTTGGGATTGGCTATCAGATCGCGAGATATTACTCGAAAAGGCTTGCTTGACACGTTTTACCCACTGCGTGTTTCGATCGGCATTATTAATTCGCTGGTAATGACCAGTGAGTTCAAGTTCTCCCTCGCAACATTCTCTTGTCAACCACGCGATCGTTGGTGCCATAGAAACCTGGTGAGTCCTGTTTCGTCTCATGAATGTATATAATACTGACGGGACTAGATCACTATGGTCCGCAACTCTGCGATTCCCCCAGATCCCTTTCCGCCGCATTGCGCCAGTGATGTTTGCTGGTCTCAATGGTAGCACTCGTGTTGAGGTACTGATATAAGATTCGGACTCTTCATGGTGTTGTATTAATACTATGGATAGGTCATTACCGTCCTAGCGAATTCCGGGCGAGACACTGACAGGGTCAGGCAGGCTCTGGTAACTTGGATTCGACACAAACAACACAAAGGTCGTACCACCGAACACATCTTGGCCAAACTCCGGAGTATCGAGTCAAAGGCTCGTCTATATTTTGTTTAGTTTGAACCGAGATCACAGTTGACGTCCTCGAAGTTCATCATGGATACCACCCTGCACAGTGCATTCCGCGATGCCAGAGCTGAGACGTGTCTACCTAGTCCTGATCTTCCATCCCCTTCCATTGTCAAGAGAAAGTCAGAGGGGCAGGCCCCCGTCCTACCTTATAGATGGGTTGGTTACCAGATTAGGTGAAACAGCCCATGTGACGGAACCTGTCGAAGTCTCTGGGAGATTTATAAGGAAAATTGTCCATAAACTTGACTCCTTCCGATAGGTCTCGCTGCTAGCAAAAGTGTGAACAATGTCAGGATCTCTTTGCCTCCCAGGCATTCTCAACCGCAAGGTACCGAGTTAGTGCCTCGAGTTGTTCGATCTTACATTACCAAAATGTCAACCTACCATTCTTCCCTTTGAGCGGGGTAAATATATACTCATCCGCCGAATAGCTTTCTCGCTGTGGTGACATGGCGGAGGTTGTGAACGAAAGCCGCCAGGTCTGTTTTTGAATGGAATGCGGCCCGATCCACTGACAGGCTGTCACAGTGATTTCGGAAACAAGAGTGGGATGACATCGACGGGGTTTCAAGGAGGGGGGCCCGGTACTGTGTGCTGTTGGAATGTCGCCAAAGGTATTGCGCACACACGCGGGACTACTGGGGAATGAGCTGAATGCACGGAGCGAGGGCGGGCCGCGTGGATCCTCACGTGAATGGTCACATGATCAAATCACATTCCTCTGCGTGCATTCAAACTCCGCGCGACGATGCTCGCTGCAGAACAGCAAGCCAAGCTAGGCGTCTCTGCAGAGGAGAGCAAAGCACACCGACTAAAGCGACAACAAGCACGCTTTCGTGATCGCGGTGGGTCCGTGTCCGTTGCGTTTGTGCGTCGTGTCGTGCGTTGACCCCCGTTCACAGCGCATTCGTGCCGTCCACCTCGAACCCGCTTCTCGATATCCTCCTTGCGCGTACCGTCTCTGGTGAATCGCCCTCCAAGGCACCTCAAAAGAATGTTACTGCAAAGCGTCCTTCGCTTTCCAAGGCACGTCGTGCATCACTAACGCACAAAGCCGGTGCGGTCACACCCGGTTCGTCACCCATCTCATGTCCAAGTTCATGTTTTGAGACTGCACGCAGGGAGTTCCAAGTCAAAGCTACCGGCGTCCCGGAAGGCCAAGGTGAAAGCTCTCGAGGCACAAGGTAAGATCTGGCTTTCCTCGTGCTTAATTTGACGTATATAGACTTGGTTTGCAATGCCTTCAGTCGACCCGGCTATAAAACCTGCTCCAAAGCGTCGTGGCAAGCCAGCACAAGGAAAAAAGAAAGCACCAGGTGCGCTCCTCCTTCCACCCAATGTCCTATCCTGAGACTTCTTTACGCAAGATCCAGATTCCGACACGGAGCAACCACCCCCTCCTAACACCAAGTCCAAGTCCACCTCGAAAGGAAAAGGTAAACAACGAACTGCTCCATCTACCTCGGACGCAAATCCGAAAACGAAACCGAAACCGAAACCGAAAGCCAGAGTGAAGTCAAATACCACAAAGCAAGTGGTGGAGGTACTCGCATCGGGTATGCACTTGATCCTCGATATCACCTTTCGTGGTCTAATATGCACGCATACAGACGACGACCAAACGCTAGTCGAGGTTCCCCATAAAGTCAAATCCAATCCCAAGAGGAACATACGATATGAGGATGATACCGAAACTGACGACGATGTGCCAATTGTCAGAAAACGGGCAATGTCTCATGTGGGCGATTCGAAAGCATCCGGTACCAAGACCGTCACGCGCGTCAAGACAGAAAGGATTGTTGGTACAGGCAGCTCGGGGAAGAACATGTTGGAGGTTGGAGAGGAAACGACGCAGGATGACAAGTGCACCAAAACAAAGGCGAAGAAACGATCGGTATCGCGTGACGACGACGACGAAGATGACGACGTGGCAGCACCTCCCACTAAGAAAGGAAAGGCTGCAAACTCGACGTCTGCGAAACCCAAAACTGCCATCGAGCCCGAGCCGGCGCTGCGCCCGACCGAGGACGTCAAGAGTGGTGAACATCCCAAAGCAGCGGGAAAAGGAAAGGGAAAAGGCAGAGCGGAGCCTGCCCAGGACATCGTCGAAGCTGAGGAAGAAGACACTGGCGAGCGACCCCTCGACCGCGCCTCCAAACCGAAGAAACGGAAAAAGGAGGAGGATAACTACGACGACCGGCCTCGGAAAGCGATCAAATTTTCCGAACCAGGGTACGTCTTTAAGGATTGTCACATTGCGAACGATCCGCATTGACCATTGTGCGATCAGTCCCCCCCACTCGTCGTCCCAAAAGTTGAAGGAGAACCAGTCTGATAGTAAACACAAACGTGCGGCCAAGTCTAGCTCCAAGGACGAGCCCGACGCACCTCCGCGCCGAAAGCTGGCCACAAAGCCGCCTTATAGCGCAAAGATACCGAAAGGTCCCCCGCGTGAGGTGCTCGAGCGAATCAAGGCAAGCGCAGCCCAACATTTGCGATGTGTAGACAGCGAACCGGACGAGCTGGATTGTCTTTCGTGAGTGGGGGGGACGTGGACGAGGTGGGGTCCCAGCGCTCCCAGTCACGTCTTGGATGTCTGGCTGGTTTGGGAGCCCACATGCACGACGCGTCCTGGATGTTGCGCTTCTCATGCGCCTTCTGGTCATTTCCGACTATCTTTATCACACCCTATGGCACCGCCTACGACGCTGCTCTCGAACGCCAGACGCGATGCGCGGTCGGAAACGACGTGTACACCAGCGATTTGATCTTATTTTTGTCCTATATTTTTGTCATGTATGTATTTTGCTATAAATCGAACCTTTGCTATTCTGTACTCGACCAAGTCATGGCTGGACAATGTACGCATTTTCGTCTGGCGGCAACAAGTCCTGTATACAACAGAGTGATGGATTGAACGAATTGACGCATGCTGCAAGTGAAGCTAGCAGAGCAAAATGAAACTAGTACGTATGTAGTGATAGCCTTGGAATAAGTAGTAAACGCGACCCGACCGTCCATGTCCGAGACAGCTAAACATGCACCCCGTTCAGTCCGTTGGCCACTCTGATCCCGTCTGGATCCCACCCCGACTCCTCGCTCCGATGCTTCAGTCTCGGATCGAGCGTCTGCTTCCGTTGAGGCGGCGTGATAGGCGTCACGCTCACCGATGCGGGCGGATGGACGTGCGATGACACCCCTTCCGTCGGCGACGGATCGTGGTCCATGTCGTCGGACGACTGCTGCGTATCCATGTCCATGTCCATGGCCCCATCGCCGCCGTCAGCTGTACCGTGATCATGATCGCCATCCTCGCTGTCAGACTCGAGGTCCATCGCTTGTTCGACGGACATGACCAACTCGACGTCTTCCCCGTCCCCATCCCCATCCCCATCCCCATCCTCTCCGTCCTCGCCGTCTCGGTGTACATCCGGCGATCGTGACGGTACAGACACCGAGGGTTCATGTCCGCCTCGGTCCCGATGCCGATCGCGGTGTTTGTGGCGTGACGATGACGACGACGACGGTTTGGACGACGTGCTTTTCGATTTTTCGAGCTTGCGGAGGACCTTGGAAATGTATTCCTTGGCAAACTTTTTGATCTTGGCTACTTTCTCGTCCGACAGCGCGTCCAGGCGGCCCTCTTTATAAGAGGACGACTTCTTCTCTTTTTCGGCGATGATGTGGGTCAGCTGGGCGCCACGACGCAAAGGATCGAGGGTCGTACGTAAGGCAGAGGTAACGAACAAGGAAGAAGGAAAACGCACCTCTTTGGCATACTTTTTGAACACGTCGTTCTCCATCTTGCCCGAATACTTGCTCATGCATTTGACCACCACGGCGCCCACGAGTTTCAGCAACCTCTTCTCCTTGATCTCCTCCCTTGACTGGGGCTTTTTCGGCGCTCTCGGCTTCTTCGCCACTTCTGGAAGGGGTTCCACGGCGGCGGCAGCAGCAGCAGCAGCAGCTAGTCGCGCAGCCTCGGCCTCAGCCGAAGCGTTCGCGGCGGCGATGATATCAGCAATCTCTTTCCTCTTGGCCTGGGGATCGACAAAAGGTTCCAATGGGAAGTGTGGTCCTTGAAGTGTCTGTGGCGAGTGTGTGGACATCCCGGGTTGCGGCACGGGCCGCGCTGCAGGCTTGAATTGGATATCATCGCATTCCCAGCGCGTTTTCTTCAGAGGTCGATTGTCGTCGTGCGACTCGATGATGACGACGGAGGGTGACTCTGACGTCTCTTCCTCGCCATTCTAGGAGATGCAACGGTGAGCGATCGGCTGCGATGTCAAGGGGACGCTACGTACCGCCTTGAGACGCTTTGGTATACGGTAAGCTACCTCGAGAGAATCCCAATATTCAAAAAGCTTGGTGTCTAATGTGAGCATACATGACTTCCCCACGGACGACACGAACAGACCTTGAGCGCCAACGATCTCAGACCCTCGTTCCCCGACTCTGCACAGACTTGCACCGGAACTCTGATCTTGGAGTCGTCGACCTTGTTCCGCTGAATGAGGGGCCACTTGACCATGGCTTCGAGGGCCTTTGGAAAGTCAACTCTGAATGAATCAAATGAAGTTCAGAGGAAATGGAAACATACGAGAATGGTGACTTCCAGGTCCTTGGCGTAGTCCTGGAGTATGTTGGTCATGAGACTAAACCCACGCAGTCGCATGATTTGACGTAGAGCTGCGTCGTTCTCCGTGATCTTGTCGGGATCCAAGTCAGTTGATGCGTCGACGTTGAACGTCGATGGCACAGCGCACCTTTATTCGAGTGAGGAGCTTGGAAAGGACTTTCTTGCTTTGCGTCTGCCGGATTGCCTGTACGACCTTTGGAATGTCCTTCTCGACCAGAGGCTTGAGTTCGGGCTGCGAGGAAGTGTTGATGATCAGACACGAGATGAAGATCAAGGCATAGGAGAGTACCATGTAATCCTCATCAAGCTTCTTGCCCCTTCTCTTCTTGTTGCCCTTGAGCCCTAGTTTTTCTACCTCATCGCTAATTCCCAGAGCTGCCGAACCAAGATATCATTTAGATTGTAGGGATCTGAGAAGAGAGACACGTACCATCAAGATAGAGATCGTCCATGCCGCCAATGTCTGTTTGGGTCTTACCGCCGAGGAAGCCCACGCAGTTCGGTTCTCCGCAGTAACAAGGTTGTGGATCGTGTCTGATGATGACGAGGTACTCAATCTTAACATGCTCCTATAATTCTGAAGTAGAAATGTGAGCGCACCCGTATCGGTCTACGTTGTAGTTGAACGTCAACTCCTCGTCCTTCTTGATAGACCGACTTGCAAAGATGCCCATCCGGACGCGCTCGCCTACCTGCCACTTGGCGACATAACAGTTTGGGCTACAGCTGTGATTTGCGAAACGGCCAATGCCGCCTCTTTTGGTCGCATCAATGTACTAAGCCATGGAGGTGAGCGAGATGCGAAGAAAGGAAATGGCAAGACTCACTTCATCTTTTTGCAGCATCATGAAGTAGAAGTGCTTGATGCCTTCTTCGGCATAGTCCCGCATGCGCTTCATAAATGATGGATGAGAGACCACATCGCCGATGTACTCATAGATGAACCCATCCCTGTCATGTCCCATGCGAATCGTAAATCGATTCTGGATGATACGGATACAGGGACATACCTTGATATTTCAGAGGCAGCCCGTAATCCGTAACCTTTCTTTTCCGTCAACACGATCTCGATGTTTGCGTAAGCCTTTCGTTGAAACCTAGATTCGATGTTGTGGAAAGAGGTTAGGATGAGCGTTATCCAAAAGGCACATCTACCCACCGTTGGTTCTGGCAGTGCGCCCGACACCGACAATCGTCTGGTAGACACTCCACCTGCGTGAGCCGATTGATACAATCCGAGCCCTGCCCACATGCATCCGATGGGTCATCCACACCTGCAACGGCGAAAAGGCGCCCGAACCGCAGACCAGAAAGCAATCGGTTACTACGTATTCCAGACTACTGCTAGGGCGAGCGATAGTGAAAACTGACCATGCTCGTAGACGCAATCACACGTCATGCTCTCCAGGGCCTCCCGTGAACGTCCGAGTGTGTTGTATTGGTAGTGATTTCCGGGGAGCTCGGTAAATGTCGCTCGGGCTGCCTCCTCCGCACGGGGAAGGTCGCCTATGAGCTGAGGGCCTGTGCGTCTGGGTTTCCCATTTGCGGGTGCTGGCGTGCTTGATTCTGACTTTTCGCGCTTGAGTAGAGGGGGAGGCGAGGGCTCAGACTTGACGGATGGTGTCTCGGGTGGGGGCTTGACGTCGTCGAGGTCTTCGAGTTTTGGCGGACGGTCTACTGGTACTTGCTCAGCTTCCCGCTTGATGTCGTGTGTTAGTACTGGAGGGATAGATGGACTCTGACGTCGAGAGGGAGGTTCGGACATGGTGGCAGAGGTACGAATGCACCACGCTGGTCAGAGCGTTGGTCAACGACAAAATGAGTAACGATACGGCAACTAGCGCAACGTCGGGCACGACAGCGACACTGGCGGCGGCGTCAGCACTAGACACGACACGGAAATGGAATGAGCAAGATACAGACCTTGTCCTTGTGTGAGGTGGCTCCAGGGAGGGGCCCACCGAGTCCGCCGAGAGCAGTACTCAAAGTCTGGCGAAAACGTCAACCAAACCGTGAAATGGCGCCCGCGTCGACTTCAAAAAAGCGAAAGCGCGACGACAACGAGGCCAAGGTCTCGTTCGCGCTGTCTGACCAGCCAAAATCGCAGCTGGGCCCTGTCCTTGGTGAGTAACAAGAGCGCTCGCTCGTGGTCGTGCACGGTTAAAGTGTCATTCGCCACCACAGCCAATTTTCCTGCTATCGATCCACCAAAGTCCACCCCGTTCCACTGTTATCAGACGGAAAAGGCTTCTGTGGACGAGGACACCCAGTTTGCAGAGCTGCCCACATTGGTTGCTGGTGAGACCGATGCCGTCGACTTTTTCTCTTCCTCAGAAAGTCGGCGGGCATCCGTTGGATCTCGGTGCGTTTACAAGTGACCCTGCTGTATTTTCATCTCACTCAACCGCGCGTGCGTGCGTCCAGGTATTTCGTTGCGGTGCATAACAAGCGCACTAAGACGACGACGATTCGCGAGGCACCCCTCCATATCCTGACACACCAAGTCAAGGCTCTCAAGTCCCTCAAGCCCGCAGCAGTTTCCACCTTGCAGCGCCTTGAAGCTCGCGCTGCCCTGGGCGAGTCTTTTGGTACCAAAAAGGCCAAGAAAGCCATCAAGGCCCAGGAACGAAACAAGGTGGATGTTTCTGCGATGGAGACAGTTGCAGATCACCTGCAGGAGAGCATTCAACGGAATACGCAAGCGTTGCCTTCGAGGGGTACGTTCGCATCTATTGCATTGCAAGAATCGGGGTAATCGAGACACGTCCGGCAGAGGAAGCGCAAGCAACAGCTGACAGTACGCGCTTGGTGCCTCCATACAACCCAGATGCCGAGACCCCGTCGAAAATTTACTCTTTGCACGACATCATCCCAGAAGTGGAATGGAAGACCCTATCACCCTCGGCGATCATTCAAGCTAGCTCGAACAGCGAAAGAAAAGCACTCCTCGCATATCAACGATCAGAGTGGGTCAATCAGCACCTAAACCTCGTATGTTCATCCCCTTCCCCGAGCAAGACCCACATGTGAGTTGCCCTCGGTTCTTTACTTGTGATTTATGGAGGCTGATATACTCTGGAACACGAACAGCAGGATCCTGATGCACATCTCTATCATGATGTTCTTCCGGAACCTGACCACACGTAAATTCGACAAGTCAACCGTCTATGAAAAGCTCTCCGCTGCACCTTCCATCGTAATCGATGGCCTTATGTCTAGATTCACGGAGACACCGAGAGGTTCAACAGAGTTAGGAGTCTTCTTAACTGGAGACCAGAGGCTCAGTTTTGCTGACACTCGGCGTCTAGACCGCAATCGACACCTCAAACTGAGACGCAGTTGCTCACACATATGTTTGCGCTGTGTCTCCGTATTGACGACTATGCGACGGACACAACGGTTATTGCGAAAGATCTAAATCAAAAAGTTGCCACGTGGGTCACCATTCCGCTTTCGTAGATCTTTTTGAGTTACGTCCCGCCGTTAGGATCAATACGCTATTCAAGTCATTGGGTTGTAAGATCACTAAGCTGACCGTACACGATCTTAAGCGACTCGGTCTTCCCGATAGTGCCGGAGAGACGAAGAGAGCCGTACTCAGCACGCCATTGGAATTCCCGAAGCCGCGGGTTAAAAGACGCACCTGAAGAATGGCAAGAAGTAATGACTCGAGTTTCATGTCGTGCCCGCTCGCTAATATAGTACTTTCGGCAGGAGTATATGGATAGTTCTTTATATGCGCACGATCGCATTGTTAAGTGTAAAAAAAAGTATGAATACACCCCCACCACTGATTATTTGCCTCTACATCTTCTGCGTGACTGATTCCTCCTAGCCCCTCGATCCCCAACAACGGACACCCCAATGTTTGGATGAGACCGGAGGGTCGTCGCGTGCACAGCACATGACGCGTCTTTCAAAACCAATCATAGGAGGCTTTCATTCTCCCCAATAAGCCAGGAGCGTAATGAGCGGATCGATACGACCCTCCAGTACGAAACTCTAATCTGTTTGATTATCGATGAACACGAGGTTACGCATATATATACCGATATTCCGGGGCTCGCTCGCCTCACGAACCACCCATGTCGAGCAACCCAGCATGGAGGAGAGGCGGTCTGTTCGGGGAGTACTTGACTGCGTCCCCAAGTTCTCTCCAAACAGGCTGATTCTGCCAGCGCATCCTCTAAGAGACGTCGCCACCGGCAACGTAGTGATCCACGGATTGGACTGATTGCTATCAGAGCAAGTTATCCTGCTGCGAGATCTAAAAGCGCTCCCTCTCGACAGAGTGTTTGATTGTGCCTAAAGCTACAAATGCACAGATCGTCAGACAAGCTCGATATCCTCCAGTTCAAGTTTCAGTGGCCCTACTTCCATAAACTGAGAATAGGCGACGTCGTTCAACACGTACGGCTGTCCCACCCCAGGGGGAAACATCCCCCGCCAAGTCCTCACCACCTGCCCAGCCATGATCCCATGCACATAACACTCCCCCACGAGCGTGTACCGTCCGTCCTCCCTCGGGCGCACCACCATCGGCACGTCGGCGCCAAACAGAACAATGATTCGATCATCGAGCTGCGTAGCTCCAGGTCCGATACCGAAATACCCCCTTGTCGTGAATATGAACTTGCGCCCATTGCACGCATCCGCAACCACATCCTGGAACCGCATCCACGACCCCCCTTGCGCGAGACGACGGAGGGAGCGGTGGTAGCGGGCATCAAACTCTGTACAGTCCTCCGGGTCGAAGCTGGCTTCGAATATGCGCAGCCAGTAGGCAGAGAAGTCGGCTTCGAGGTTGGTGGAGAGGAACTTACGGGTCCCTGCAACGAGTGAGGAGATGAATGCTTTTTTCATCGTGTCGCCGCTTGGATAGGAAGCGGGTGTGGTGTCCAATTTCCCTTCGAGCCATATCGCACTGACAGGATTATCGATCGGGTTTTCACTGTCTGTGAGATCGAACGCGCGAGCGTGGAGGAGGTGGGTGTGCGAACAGATGGTATCAAAAAAGATGCCGCGAACGGTGAGACTATTCGACTTGCAGTCTTTGGGGACGAGTTCGGGGGGAAAGTCAATGTTCCCACTAGCAAGATGATCGCTCGTAAAACGGCCAAGTACACGGCTGCCGTAGTACTTGTCGAATCTTGGCACCCACAACGGGAAATTGGGATCGACGAGGGACATGTTCGGATCGTGTTGCACGGCGCACAAGATATCGATGCTTTGGCCGCACTGGATTAGCGTCACTGCGGCTTCTCGATAGACCTCCAAGGTGGGTTTGCTGTAATCTGGTTCGATAATGGCTTCACCGGAGGGACGGGCCTGCGGGTGCTCGAGCAAGGCATAGATTTTATCACGCGGGTCTGTGGCTTGGAAAAGCCGCGCGTTATCGATGAGATGGGTAAAGTTGCGCAACTGGACGTGGGGTGAGAACATCAAGTATAGGTGGTTGACCATGTCGATGGTTTGCTTCACATGGAGGGGAACGAGATGCTCCCGGAAGGACCGCAGGAGAATGAGGACTGCTATTCCGATGTAATGAAATGGGATGGTTTGGTCTCCGAACATGGCTATGGCCGTTTTGGCTAACCCGTATTCCTGGATGACCCAAGTGCGTGAAAACCAGGGCTTCCTAAAGAGTCGCAGGAGACCTTCGAAAGGGTTACGTTCACATTTTCGGGAGGGAGAGTCCCTGAGGATAAACTTCCGTCCCTCCCAGGTGGACATGTCCTCCACTCCATTGAAATGATCGACCATATCGCGAACAAAGGATAATGTCTCTCTCTCCTCGCCTTCGTCGTCGTCACCGAGCGATATCGACACGACCGCGGCGCTTCGAAAGATTTCGCCCATCAGCTTCACTTGATGGCTCCGCTCTGCGACATCCTGCTGGTTGATGCAGATCCTGTCTGCCCAGAGCAGGCGAGAATGTTGGTTGTCGCGCAACTTCACGAGAGCATCGTGGAGGGTTTTGGTGACGTCAAGCCGTCTACCTCTACATGAGATGGTTTGGCCCTCGAGCAAGGGATCACCCCAGACGTAAGAAATGGCGTTATATTCTGGGATGTCATCCAAGCCATAAACATTGAGCGAACACTCGAGTGGTTCACTCGGGATACCCGGCCGCAAATTGAACAAGCGTATCGAGCGAGGATCGGCGAGAGGATTGTAAACGTATGAAGCCGTGTCCAAATCCATGGAGTAATGGATCAGTTCCAGTTGGGAAATTAGTTGAATAAAATCTTAGGGAGATAGCTTCAGTGCGGTGACTGCAGTCACGGCAAGTATACTGATGAACTGCTTCAAGTTGGTATGACCTCGAATACAAAATGAATTCTCATCTGTTGGTGCCAAAAACGGCATTTCCCATGAGTGTCACATCGCCACCTCTACACCAGTCTACATACACCTCATGTCGCACATGCGGCCTGACAGTAGTGCGTCAGCCCTGCTCCCGCTTCACGAGATGTGGCGTCGTCAAAAATAAAGACGTGATCTTTATTCTCGGGTTGGCAGTGCTTTCGGGGGATATCCATCGCCCGTGCAGCCTGCCATTCCGGATTGCGTCACTTGAAAAATACCCATCCTGTATCTTCCCAGCCTTAAAGAGGACACCGAAGAAATCCATATTCAGCTGTCACCTCGTCCTTGTGTTCCACGAACGTTTGCGTGGTGTGTTCGTTCATCATGAAACCAAGTAATGGCTCGGCGGTGAGTGGATGGAGAGGGGGATCTCCACAGTTGAGGTCGTCAATTTTCCATGTCTGTGTCATGGCATATAGTCGTGTGGCTCGAACATGAAGGTGACGTGTTTCTACTACACCGAGTCCGAGCATTCTGATCTGGTATCCTTGGCATCAGTTCTATCAGATATAAGCGGTTACCAGCGGTTACCCGAACTCAAGACCTCGGGGTCCGGTAGGATTGTTGGTTGGATATCGGGGCGCGAGACATCAAGTACACGGCAAGGCCGCGCAAACACCTTGAAGCACTTGACATCATGATGTTTTACCCAGCCAACGAAGTAAAATCAATCATGTATCTACGATTATGCTATCACACTTATTTCTCATATCGTTGTCGTATATCGTGTACTTTGTTATTTGAACTTCATCGTCATCGATATCATGTTCTCCCCGTGAAGTATTATGGGTTTGCTGGCAACGAGGATGCGCTCTCTCTAACCAAAAAGGGCAACTTTTCCGTTGTAAAAGTTCGTTCCCACGCAACTATTGGTGCCCTAGCCCAGTTAACCCTAGCCTGAGAAACTGTGTCAAGCAAGGTGAGTATGTACTTGCTGTCCCGTCTTCCAAACATACATACATGCATATAATACGGACGGGACTGGATCAATATGGTCCGCAACTCTGCGATTCCCTCACATTCTTTTCGCTCTCCTCCTCCTCATCGCACCAGTGATGCTTGCTGATCTCTTCAGGTTCAAGTTCAATGGTAGCACTCGTGTTGAGGTACTAATCTAAGATTTCGACTCTTCGTGTTGTTGTATTGATACTATAGACAGGTCATTACCGTCCTAGCGAATTCCGGGCGAGACACTGACAGGGTCAGGCAGGCTCTGGTAACGTGGATTCGACACAAACAACACAAAGGTCGTACCACCGAACACATCTTGGCCAAACTCCGGAGTATCGAGTCAAAGGCTCGTCCCTATTTGTTTGGTTTGAACCGAGATCACAGTTGACGTCCTCGAAGTTCATCATGGATACCACCCTGCACAGTGCTTTCCGTAACGCCAGAGCTGAAACACGTCTACCTAGTGCTCCCGATCTTCCTCCACCTTTCGTCAAGAGAAGGTCAGATGGGCAGGCCCCCGAATCTGTCCCTTCCATCATCGCACCTAACGATACACGGCATGACTCGATTTCTTCCATCATTACAACTAACAGTACGCGGTGGCGTGACTCTATTTCTTCCTCATCGATCGAGCTTCAACGCAGCAGGCCTGTCCCAGCTTATAGACGGATTGGTTACCAGACTACGCCCATGCAGTCTGGCGAATATTGTATCTAGGTGGAACAGCCCATTGTGACAGGACCTGTCAAAGTCTCTGGAAAAATCACGAGGGAAATTATCCATAAAATCGACTCCTTCCCATAGTCGACCCTGTAGTAAATGTGTGAACAATGGCAGTTCAGACCTCTTTCCAAAGGTTGTCTCCCAATCGTTCTCAACTTCGAGGTACAATATTACTAAGTTCAAGTTAGTGCTTCGAGTTTTTCGTCTTTATGTAAATGCCAATCAGTTTGAAAATGTCCCTACTGTCATTTCTCACGAAAGTCAGACACGAGAGGCTGAACACGTCCAAACCCCACCATCTACCTTGATTTCTCTTTACATAAGTACTTGCTGCAGCTACGAAGATTATTATGCGGATTTTCCGCCCATCCCGGCTCATTCCTGCACTGAGGCGGAAGGGCTCGAAGCGTGCCGTCCTCCGTCCGCTTGGCCGCTCCACCACACATGCTACACCGGGCGGTAGTGGTGCGGACGTCAGAGTACGACTGAACAATGGGATTTCGGAAGGTAGGGTTTATTTAAAATGCAAAGTTTTCAATTTCGGTACAATCAGTCCAGATCGAAAAGACGCAACATCCCCGGACCCATCTTACATTGTCGAGAGCATAAAAAGTATGCGTACTCCTGAACCTACCCTTTCTCCTATTCCCATCTTGATGTCGCACATGAACACTTCGCATCAGCTCTTCGCGTGACGGGTGCAATCCAGGCTCTTGTGGCCCCCAAGCCATCCGCGCCTGACTTTTGGGAAATGGCGATGAAATCCGAGAAGAGTTTGCAGGTATATGTTCCCCGCTTGCTCGAATCTGCCGCCACAAACTTGGAATCGACCAAATTCACCGACATTACATTTGCTATGAACAATATTGTCAATGCCACCGCCACTTTTCGCGACAACATCAAAGACGCTCTGGATGCTCGCCGTACCACGTTTGATGCACTCGCCAAGGAACTTGAAGGTATTTTTGTGGCGATAATGAACAACCTGGAACAAATCCCTGCCCCCAACAAGGCGCCCGGCCACACTGAAAGGGAGGAAATGGTGGACAAGGTCCTGGACGATACCGCGAAGGCACTCAAAAAACTTGCTGCGGACTATGGAATCAAGGAAGAGGTCGTTATAGCTTACATACTTGCTTTGAGACCACAGGTACAGGCACTTATAGCAGCAGTCGGTATGTCGACCCACCTTCCGCGCTGAGGGTAGTTTAGATCTACTAATATATCACGTAGGTGATGTCAATGAGCAGTATCCCAAACTCTTCCCCTTTCTCGCATTCAGCATTACCGTCCTGCTCATTCCACAATCGTGGATTCTTAAGCCTTTCCTATGGTTGTTTGGCTTCGGACCTATGGGTCCCATCAAATGTGTGTTGAAATACTGGAGCAGCACATTCTGAGCTCAACTTGATACTGTAGATTCGGCTGCTGCTTGGTTGCAAAGCCATTTTTGGGGAGCCGCAGTGGCATCCGGTAGTTGGTTTTCTTGGCTCCAGGCAGCCGGAATGGGTGTAATTCCGAAGTGGGCTGGGCTGCTCGTCACTAAAGTGCCCTTGTTGGTTGGTGGTTTATTAGCAATGTTGCGGCGTAAGTAAACTGGTCGCGTGCCTTCGTCCACCTTTTTGTTCATTTCTCCAGTATGCTTGGGCCACTAAATGAATGCAGTATAAGTCGAGGCTGCGCATGTACACCATTCCTCGCAGAACTTGAGCGACGAAAGAGATCAAAGTACGTGTGAGTGTCTCCTTTCGTCTGTTCAAGATACCCTGCAGCGTGTCCACTCGATCACTCCGTACGGACTAGGATTCTGGTCGATGTGGGTTTGTTTGATACGAGTGCACGTTTGCGGTAATGCAATACCTAATACTTAACCTACTGGCCGCTTGCACCTTTGCACGACTGCCAGTCACACAATGCTGAGGTGAAATAGATACGAGTACAGCGTCTATCACATTTAGCATCACAGTATAACATACGATCGGGTAATTATGAATATACCCTGAGGATGGCCACTCGTGACGGAGGTTGCAAATCCAGGCCTGTTCGTCCTCGGTGCTGGTTCCGCGAGACCCCGTGCATGCATACTCACATATATTACTACAAGCACAACCAGCATGTCTACCATCACTGCATGCTAATGGTCTTTCACGTTCTGGATAATAGCAACACGTCCTAATCGTCAATTACCCAGTCATGACTCGAGAGGTAAAATGAAACACGCACTTCATCACCACCATCGAAATCACCTTCAGAAAGTAGCCGTCCATCGAGAAGTTTCCCCATGTGCGTCGGTGCAAAGCGCATCCCTTTCCTCCGAAGACCCATCAATATCCTCAGCGAATCCAGTGGCGAGGTTTGAAAAAGCTTTCCGCAAGTGCCTTGGTCGAGTGTTCGGCGAAATGAACCCGTCGCACGCAACCTCGATGCCCTCTTCGCCTTGCAGATCCCTTGCGTACACGCAAAGGAAACCACACAACCGGATGTACGTCTCGTAGTCCTTCAGGTATAGCTGTCCAGAAAACACGTTCAACAGATCCATAAGAGACGAAGGGGGAGTCCAGCCAGCGGGGACGGCGGGGATGCTGTACAAGGCAAGGTCGTCGCATGGTTTCATGGACTTGGTGATTCGGGGGGTGTACAGATGGAGGTGGACCTTGTCGCTCGACTTGATATCCGGTAGCAAGTGGTTGGCTTCGTAAGGGCTCAAGATGACAAGTACTTCGTTGTGCGCTCCTTTCCCGGAGACAACCCACATCACGGGGCGCAAGTAGCCGTCTACCTTGCTTGATGATCTGACAGTCTTCTGAAAATCCGCCGTTGCCAATATATGTGGACACCAAATGGGTGCTCCCTTGGGAGCTGCGGAAGTCGCGTCGAGTGTCTCGAAAGCCCGACAAAAACCTGTGGTCATTGTAGGGACGACCCCTCTCTGTACAAAGTCAACGACGGCTTGGTGGATTGAATGAGTCACTGGTAGCGCCCTCAGGGGGCGTTCACCACTGAAACCTCAAGACCGTGCTATGCAGTTGTTTGGATGCCAAATAGGGCTACAAAATATTTGCATTGTTCTTCTGTTGTAATTGCAGAGTAATAGTGTCAACAAATTGTGTCGAGTGACCCATCACTGAAAATCCTCTGTTCAAAGGTGGGCGCACTATCAAGTGTATATAATTTGCCTCACTGATGCATCGGTCATGGGATTTGAACTATTCCGTGCGTGTGAACATAAGGGGCTTCCAACCGCTCGACAAGACCCTCATAACATTTGGCTGCAAGATGAAAGCCCAGGACCAGGGTGAGCAGATGCAAAGATCCACGTGGCGAACCAAGACCGCTGAAACTTTGTGGTTGAACGATATTATTGTTTCCTCGGGTTGGCTCGAATCAAGGGGACCCCTAAGTCCGAATCTCACTTAATCAATGTAGATTTTTGTAGATCCTGCAGTATGTTGAGTTCAGACTAATCTCATAAATCAAGTCACTTTATCCGAGAAAATTTACTGTGGATTTTGGATTCCAGATCTGAATGGATCAATGACAATCCACACAGATTCTCATCACCGTTTTAGACTCAAGATCAGAGCCCATGTGGCGGGCGCCTCTCTTACCACCGCTCTCGTCTGCCATTGAATGTCGGGGACATGCGAAAGGACTGACGTGGCGCTGGGGGAATGAACAAAGCCATTAGTCCTGATCAATTAGTAGAAATTAATGCTAAGCAGCTCCATTGGGATATAGATATAGTTGTGGAAGTAGATACTTTGCGATGAGGAACACCGGAAGAACGGAATGGACGAAGGTGTAAGACGCTTGGATTGATGTCTTCGTATAGATGAAGCTGGGCTGAGGGGTGCGTTCTGTGGGGCCAAAAATCCAGTCATACTATTACTGCCACTAGAGTTGGTTCCAGGGCGGCTAGGAAGTCCCCTCTCGCGATCGGGTGTTTTGGCGGAGAAGATAGCTGGCGATTTTGGACCACGGGTAGATCCGACAAAAGAAAGGGAGGCGAGGGATGCAGCAGACGCCATCGCATCGGGCTGGGCGTGGGCTGGGCGGGCGACCAATATGCATTCGAAACCACAGGAGGTGAGAGGGCGAGTTCCCTCAACGTGGACCTGCACAACTCCCAGTGCCATTGAACACGGACTCAACAGGAAGCTAGCAGTCTTGCTAATGGCGAATGGTAGTCCTCATCTTTCTTCGAGGAGATAGAAGGCGAGCTCGCTTGATGTTGAGCATGTTAGAGAACCTCCATTTCTTCAAAGGCATCTTGGTAACAGGTGGTATAGACTCAGGAGCGGAATGACTTCCTTGATTCACGGACTTGTGAAGATGATGAGCATGGGAGGGGTTGGAGGCTCCGAGACTGAGAGGACCATGCAGTCAACCTCACGATCATCCACTCCAGAGGGGAAAGGTAATGTCGTGCGAAGACTGTGGAGGGGACGATAAATTGACAAGTCTTTCAGCGGTAAAGGAACGGGAGGGACACGATCCCCCTCCAAAGCTTCTGCACTAGCAGCAAGTGATCCGGTAGTACGATCTTTGTATAGCCTGCAATCCCTGCCAGAGTAAACACTTGAAGCATCAATACCCGCGCTGTTATGCCTTCCCTTTCCAATACCCGTAGAATGCCTGCCTGAACCATCAGTAATTTGCTCACGGCCTTATCTGCACTTAGCACACTTGGCCCGTCGAGAAAAAGTGCCAAAAGTGGACCAATTAGCAAAGTGACTGCCAAGGCACGATTAAGATGTTTTTGCTCCAGCACGTCCAAGATTTTCTTAGGTCACAATTGGAAAAGCAGAAAAAGTGAAAAAAAGTAGTCTAAGTAGTCTAATCACAATACCTTCTGTCACGACAGAACTACAGCGCAAAGCCTCATCAATTACCCCAATGTTACTCCAGCATCGTGGATGTCGGTGGGGTGGGCACAGGCACTGGCTTGCTGGCCGAGATAGCGGTACTGGCCACTGTTGTTGGCGGGACGGAGCACCAGTTTGAGCTGTTCGGGGTGGTTGGCATCGTCAGTGTGATTTTAGACTGGCCTGAAGGCCTGATGTCCAGGTCTGGCCCTTTATGCTCCATTGAATAACTTAAAGGTGATGCCCTTATAGACGAAGCAGAAAAAAACTGGTTGAGTTATGTTTTGTTTTGCGCTCAGGTTAGCCGGACTTACAAAGGATTTCGAATTCAAACCATGACTTTCGCAGGTTCACTCTGCACATTGACGCTCTCAGCCTCACTCCCTTCAAACCAAGACCATTCCTAACAAATTCCGCCCTGATATTCACTTCACATTCTCCCAGCTGGCAAGAGAAAGATGGAACAGTGAGCCCGAAGGTGATGGAATGGTTGAAAGTCACAAGACACGAACCATGATGTCGGTGAGCCCTTTTTGCTTCTGCGTTATATCTCTGTTCTCACTCAGTCTACATCACACCATTGACAGACATCGGTCAGTGTCACGGTTGTGGAAGATGCTCAGCTGGTGGCCAAGAATGCTGAGCTCATTCGTATCCACACATTCTATGCTGCTTTTTCTACTTTCCTCTTTGATATGTCCCATCCTAAGTATGAAAAGTGCGAAAATATTAATGGATGATGTGGCACTCTTGTGCCACTTTTTCTAAATTTTCCCATTGAGATACCCGATCACAAGTGTGAAAAGTGCAATAAAAGTGATGTACAAGTCGAATCCAAGAAAACGAGTGGCCTTGAGCAACTTGCGCAACCTTGCGCCGCAATGCGACAAAGTGCCAACAAAGTGCCGAAAAAGTGCAGATAAGGCCAGATAAGGCCGTGAGTAAATTACTGATGACCGAAAGGGGCAAACACTGAGGTCGCACTGGTAGCAGTAGATAAGGGTGCTGAATCCAGCGAGCTCATAGGGGTGCTTGTATAGGTAGTAGAGGAAGCAGATCTGCGTTTAGGTGTGAAACTAAGGCGAGCATCGATTGACGCATGCGTTTCGAGGGTTTCGCAGGGCCCGAAGAACTGTGATGCTCATCCCAGCTTGTGATTGCCCCTAGTCGTGCTTCGTGGGTAATGACATCTCCAGAAGAACTGGAAATAGGATGACGAGGCCTCCTTTCTCTTGTTTGTTGTTAATCCATTTCGTATGGGTTAGAATATTATTAGCTTACATAAGCAGGCCTTATTTCGGCCTCGAAGTACTGTAGTTTTTCTTTAGTGACTACACTATAGTTTTCTACATTGTTTTCCTTGGTGCTACCTCCGGCTGATCTTTCCA
>JBBPQL010000618.1:0-20623 GCA_038092515.1 Boletus subparvulus | reverse complement strand
TTCGGAGGTTCTTCAACGGTGTACCTGCCATGCGGTTGTCGGTTATCCGATGGAGATACAAAATCCCAGAGAGAAGTTTCTCCTTCTTGTAACTACGAGAACGGGGTCAGAGGTGAGAGACACAAGGCATTGAAAACATCATGCGTTACCTTGAGTTCAGCCAATCGGAAATCATGTGCAAGATGTCAAGATCAGATCTAAACGTGTCGTCGAATCCCGGTGTATCCACCAGGACTACGCGTCGCCCACTTTCCTGGTCCCGGAATCTGATAGCAAGGACATGGCTTGTAAATGATTTTAACGTATGGCCAACTCCCTGAGTGTCACGTCCACTCGCAAGGCGTATGAACTGAAGTCACATGAGTGACCAAATCCCACTACCTGCTGTTTGTCTCACCGTGCTCTTGCCAGAACCTGTTGGACCCATGACACTTATCGATATCAAGTTAGACATTTCACTGTCGAGAGTTGTATCACGTACGCTATCACGATATCATCTGTTTCTAGGTCCTCTATGCTCACCGTCGCACGAGATCCTGGAGCTGTCTGGAAGTGCTCTGTGTCCGTCTCAGATTGTTGTTCTGAGTCAGTCTGAGGCGGAGGTCCTCGGACTGCCTGACGACCCCGATGGGGTCCTCTGTCTGTCTGAGGCTGTTGCTCCGTGTTGGTCTGAGGCGGGGAGTGCACCGCTGCACGAGGTGCTTCGGAAACCGGAGCTGTCTGGAGGTGTTCTGTGTCCGTCTCAGGTTGTTGTTCTGCGTCAGTCTGGGGCGGAGGGTGTACCATCGCATGAGGTTCCTCGGCTACCTGCGGAGTTCTTTGGACTGCCTGATGGTGCCAACGGGGCTCTCTGTCCGTCTCAGGTTGTTGCTCCGTGTTGGTCTGAGGTAGAGAGTGCACTCGACGGGGCTCTCTGTCTGTCTGAGGTTGTTGCTCCGTGTTGGTCTGAGGCGGGACGTGCACCGTCTCAGAAGGTTCTTCGGCTACCTGAGGTCCTCGATTCGTCGCTGAATGTGCTTTATCTTTTTTTTCTCCCTGGCCCATGTCATATCGCTTCGACCTTTTCCCATAGAGAAGCTAGTGGGAACAGTAAACTGGCGTTTGCTGGGAGTAATGAGTAATGAGAAACGTTACTGACTGTCCGCATTTTGTACATTGAACCTTTGTCTATATTCGATGCTGATAGAAGTGTGGATCAAAAGTCGAAACATGGGCCGAAGGTGGTATCAAGTCTACCTTGTGTTGAAGGACTCGCCTCCTTCGTCTGCAGGTGGGTAGTAGCGGGGAGGCTGGTGAGCGGAATGGTTCCAGGGCAGAGATAGGATCGACAGCTGGACGTGGTATAGGTCACGATGAAGTTGCCCTCCGCTGCATTACGCGTGGGCTGGCGGGCGTGTCTTCACGATGGAGGTTTCCGGGAATTGGAATAGTGCTGGTGGCATGGGATCAGACAGGTATGACAAATCTCGACGAAAGCCATCCAGAGATCAAGAAGTAACCGCGCCGAAGGGCGTGGTAAGCTACATCGAGGTAGACGTGAGGCAGCCTCAAGTGATTCATGACTCATGTATCTCCCTTTGAGGTGCGATTATATCTCATTCAATCCCATCCTTGAAAGCTTGAGGCCCAGATCTGAGCACTACTACTAAGTGACCTCGCTGTCCAGACAAAACGCCCACTCCCCGTGAAACGCAGAAAAAACTATTACTTCTTCGTACTGTGGAACATTGTAGACTGAAATGTGTGTTTCAACTCAGGTTGCTGCGTGTACGTCCAACTTCCATATTACTAAGGGCCCTTCTTTCCAGATGTGGAAGTACTCATGGCCACCGCCCGTTCGCCCATCTCCACTGGGTGATATGATCAACATGCATGCCGGTGGTTACCAAAACAGACCGTCAACTGGTCAGACGGGTTGTGACGGGATGTACAGCTAGTATCAGGTAGTGACCACACGATCTCATCACCTCTTACACCCCCTTCCCCCGGCTTTCTACTCTTTGGCAAGCATATACGACTCTTGTCACGGACCTCGTTAAGATTCCGACGACATGGGGATCATGAAATGGATCATGGGCAAACGTGTTTCGACGTTCCAACTGGGTGACGATGATATAGTAGTATTGTGTGTTTTCTAACGGTAGTAGACTGGTTCTGTACTGACTTGCGATCTGTCATCCAGTGTGGTGGGCCCTTCTGGAGGTGGAAAGAGTTTGGTACGTCCTTCCTCTTCGTACTACTATTGAGCTTTAATGCCCTCGCAGTTTGTAGAAGAAGTGACAAGGAGCGATCTCGTTAGAGTTGGCACAAACCTTCGACCCTGCACGGCGAAGGTACAGGCAATCAGATGCGAGCTCACTGAGGAAGCAAAGCAAGCTTTGGGGCACGCGATACAAAAGAATATTGTGTTCGTAGACACGCCTTCCTTTCACACTGGCGGAAACGATGGGCTGGCAGAGAGGGAAATGAAAGGTTGGTTGGAAAAATCGAAGTAAGATTTCCTTGGCGTATTCGACGTGACGAAAACCGACAGTGACTCTGTCTGTTCAGATCCAAGTCTACCCTCGTCGGGACCATTTACATGCATAGAGTTGAAACCGACCCCTATTACGAATCTATTCAGCAGCACCTGAATACTTTCGCCTATACTTTTCCGCAGGATTTCGTCTGTCTCCCCCAGCGACTACATGCCGTCCTCAGCTACGAGGGCGTAATTCCAGAAGACACGATCCGACCTCGCAGGACGACGTTCCAGGCGCAGCTACGTGGACTGCGCCCGAGCCTGGGAGGGAGACTGAGATGGAATGCTTCCTCCCATCCCGACCTCTTCGAACAGGGTGATCCTGAAACAGCTTGGCAAGTTGTGGTGGCACTTTTTTCTCTCGCCGGGGCGTGATCGAAGTGACCGGCAGAATGGCTGACAGTACTACTGCCGGTAGGGACTTGGAAAGTACACTAGTTTTATCCTTGATTTGGAGCGCAAGGACCGCACACTCCACATTGTACGGTCGTGAACCACGCTGTCATTCTGGATGCAGTGATCCGACTTGGATTGGGAACTCAAAGAGTCGAAAATCGAAAATGAAGACATGCACGGTGCTGGGACACCGGCCAGTAAACACGGGTCCTACAAGGTCGCCTGCCAGGAGGCAAGAGTGATCAATATTGATAGTTTGGCGTCCTGTTGATCGGTACAGCGATCCAGGGCCAGGGGTGGATCCATTCATCCTCAGGCTGGCGCAAATATACCAATAAGTCATAACACGTGGATCCCCAAGGTTCGGACCGCTAATACTTGTCAAGGAGTATCATTTATTTATCGATATGTCATGGCATGTTTCGGCACTTACTGGTGTGCTCTGGTATGACAGTCACCGACTTACCTTGATCCTTTAGGATGTCATAGCGATGCACAGCCTGATTTGAAGATTTGTGATCAACCTGCCAGGCAGTCAACGGGCCAACTTGGGCTTGTCGCATTCTTGTCGTGGTCAAACCTTTATTTCCTGATACGAGCCACAGCATTGCTGACTCAGCATCATCACAGGATTCAATCATTAACCAAATTAATTCTCAGAGTCTGATCCCACTGAAGTACGCTCTGTACAGCGAATTACATGCTTGGATGCTCCTTTAGGCCATGCCGATGTTGCACAATCTGACCCGATTGCTTGCTGATTTGTGGAACAAAATCAAGCAAGACTCATCTGCACCCACACCGTCTATATCTGAAGATGATATTGTAGTATTGTACGTCCAAAAGTTGTCGTATTTCCCATCTATCCCTGACGATAAGTTGTCTAACAGTGTAGTGGGACCTACAGGATCCGGCAAAAGTTGGGTGCGTGAGTAGACTCATTCCCCTGGTTTTGTCTCAACTCCATCTCAGTTCATCAAGGCAGCAACAAAAGGCGACTTGGTCAAAAGCAGCAGAGGTTACCACCCTTCCACTACAAAGGTTCAAGCGATTCGATGTGAACTGACTGATGAAGCAAAGAGGGACCTGAAAAAAGAGGGGGTAAAGAGCATCGTATTCGTCGATACTCCTTCTTTCCTCACTGGATGCCACGATATTGATGCACAAAAGGAGATTAGGGCATGGATAGATCGGACAGAGTAAGATCTTTCATACTTCTTCGCTAGGATGTGAAGCCGATAGTCCCTCAGATTCAAGCCCCGATATCTAGGAATGATTTACATGCATCGAATCGAAACCGATCCTGCGCTTGAACCTATCCAAAACCACCTCCGGGAACTCACCGCTATTCCTCGAATCAATGAGGGTCATCTCTCGCTGCGGCTACACATCGTCATAAGCTATGACCCGACTTCGAACAACATTGCCGACTCCAAGATCACGACGCACGAATCCAGGCTTCGTGCCCAGATGGTCCCGCTAAGTGGATCCAGATGGCAGCCGTCGATACACCAGGAGCGTTTCCAGGGAGAACCAGAAGTAGCATGGAGAGCTGTAGAGGAGCTCTTTAGAACTGTCAATGGCAGCAGTGGCTCGTGATACTCGAAATTATAGTTTCATTTTCACTGGCAGCTGCTATAGCATGGCACACCTGGCACACCTGGCCCCGAGGTATGTGTGCACGTCATATACATACAACAAACAAGAGGTGCCCTGCGGATGTGTAAAGATGAGGAGGACATGAACCGTATCTGCCCACCCGTGCAATCAACTCTACATTCTGGTTAGGGTTGGGTTCCCATTAGGTAAGTCAGGCCACCACGAGCGTCGAATTTCGTGTCTTCCCACATTCTTGGTTTGCAAACCTGACCCCAAGGGTCCAGGAATCATTCTTATGAATGATGAGACTTCGTGCTGACAGAACGTAGCAGAATACAAGTAATAGCATTGTATGTCAAATTTGCGTATGCATATTACGAACGCATTATATAGTGACTGTAGCGACCAGCACCTCCAGGCTACGCGTGATGTCTCATGTGCTACTAGTAATCATGAGGGTCGACTCGTGGAAGTAGATGGCTGTCCATTTTCATGTAACTCTTCACGAGGAACGGTCAACATCCCACATTCACATTGCCGCTGCCGCAAAGATCAGAAAATGTTCCAGTGATGCTGAGAAGTGGGCACACCAATGCTGTACTTTTAAATAGCGCCGTCAGTTGATCTTCGAGCCGTGCGAGAACCTGTCGATTGTCTATGGCGAGCTTGACCTATTTTACACCATTAGTGAGTCTAAGTCCAAGTATGGAAGCTGACCGTACTCCAAGCTTATCATAGATCGCTTTAATCGAAGTGGTGCACGCGGTGATCGCCCGAATGTCCCCATCGTGCAGGAAGAAGCGAGCAATAGGACCTCTACTCGAAATCTTGGTCACGACGTTTTGAAGAGAGTTGAGCTCCCTAAAGTGATGGTAAGTATACGCGTCTCCCCTTGGTAGCGGCTACTCGAAGTGACATACCTTTGGAAAGACTTCAGTGTTCTCCTCATATCTCTGGACAGCTTAGATCCAACGACATATCGTGTGATCTCCTCGAGCAGCCATCCAGAGCTCTCTATCACTTGATTGATCGCATGATGCGTGCCGCCCATTTCCTTAGAAACCTCTGAGAGCCGTGCCTGACTGTCAACAGTGGGGTACTGACCTCGATCAGTTGAGCTATGTGCAAGACTGTCCCGATTACTCCACGAAGCATGGGAACATGGGCTATGTCCGCCATTTGGTGGGCAAGCCTGAGAACTCTGATCGTTGCTAAGAGTGTATCTCGGCGACCATTAGTACTACAACCCGAAGAGGTGCTCCCAGCTGGACTGGACGGAGGTGTGGAATCGCGAGAGGCGATACTTGAAGTACCCGTCGACGAAACCACTGACCAGCTAGTCTCGGAAGAGCTCGATCCATTCGTGGAGGACCTGCTTAGGACAGTATGCCGCGGAAGGCCACCTGAGGGCTCCCTTGGACTGGTTGTCCGACGTGCTCTATTACGCAGCTTTCCCCAGACTTTTTTAAACTCTCCAGCAAGTTGGATGAGGGAGCGAAGCAAGGTTTTTGCTGCCGTTGTTTCATGAAGCGGCAAGTCGCGGTCAACCATTTCCCGCTGAATTTGCAGTGGTGCGCGCCTCTGGCGAGATCCCTCCAAGTCTAAACGATTGATGATCTCCCAAGCTGATTCGCGGGTGCCTTGAAAACGACAACTACGCGAGCCGAGGCTAATCATATCCTTCCAGAAGTTCGAGAGAAGCTCTTCTTCCCTCTTGCAACCAACTGATTGGCTCTCAACCTCGTCCCACATGGTTGTGACGAGGACAATATTCTTCAGGTTATCTTCACCGCACAAGTCCTTGAATACAGCCAGATTCCTCAGAGGGGTTCCTCCCAATCTGACGTCTGAGATACGGTGGAGGTAAAGAAGACCAGTAAGTTTGACATTGTTCCGGTAACTATGGGCGTTGAGTCAGGCGAAGCTCGACCATACTCTCAGGTCCACTTACGTCTCCTTCAGCCAGTTGGCTATGACCCTTAGAACCTGGGCGTCAGACATGTGTGTGTCGTCGAACCCAGGGGTGTCTACTAGGACAATATTCCGACGACCGTCAGGATGAAGACACCGGATAGATTGTACTGCTTGTGTCTTGGATTTCAAGTCGTAGCCTACCACGACTTCCGTCCTCCCAGCCGCTGTGTTAATTAACTGTAAACGTCTCAGCCTTATGTGGTGTAGAGTCCGCACCGATAACTCACTGAACTCTTGCCTGCCCCTGTGAGCCCCATGACCCTGGCGGAAAGTATGATAAGCGCAATAAAGCGTAACTCTAGAAAAAACATACGCGATTACTATGTCATCCCCGTCGATGGAACTGTGATGGTTGCTTGACGTGGCACCACGAATAGCAGCGGGATCTGGAATGCTGGATCCAGGGGAGTTCGGAGGATACTGGTGACTGGAGGACGCGACATCGGATACTGGGAGTGGGAGGGAATCGGCGTTAAGTCTAGGAGAATAGTTATCCCCTGATCTGTCTGTAGCGGGGGATGTGGGTACAGGGATGGTTCCGTCTTTCGAGGAAGGGGCAAAGGTTTGGTCAGAAACCATATTCTGATTCCCAGGTAGAACGGACGACGCAGAAAGATGTGGGAGTACCTCGAGTGAGGGAAGCAAACCCGAGCTAAAGAGACCCGACAAGACTGGCCATTCCACCCAAGCGTCAAGATACGGGGTTACAAGCGCTTTCCGCTTGTCGTTTCTGAAATGCCCGACGTCGGATATAATATATTGGTGGATCGATCAACATGCCTCATGGGAAGCCGTAGCATGCTAGTGACAAAAACACTGCATCTCCTCGTTTTACTCTCCTTTAGGCAATTCCTCGAGTGTTAAAACCCGTGTATAGTGCATGGTTGAGGAGAAGCATGGACCCTGAGATCAGGATAGCACCTATCAGTGTACATGTATTGATCCCGCCGAAGTCAGCTATTCTCAGACATTCGAGGAGGTGAGTTTCTGAACTTGACAACAAAAATCGATTCTGTCTTTCCTGGAGGCCTACTTCTTCAGTGAATACGATGTAAGGTAGCATCGTGTACAATGTACAGTTATCGTTGCTCCAACAATGCCCTGTGACATTGCCTCACGTATCAACTCGAGGTCAACTCGTGTTCGCAGCCCCGCGGCGCCTTTGCAACGTTCGATCACATCGTTCCATTGGCAGTGCTTAATCGCAAGATACGGTAAGTGTAGGCTTAGCACAAGATAATAATACGAATGTGAATAAACAAATATCCATCGTTTGAGGCTGGCTTCGACGAAACACTGTAAATTTCTCGGGCCATAGACACTTAGCTAATTTTACTCATGCCCAGCAGTCAGCATCAGGGTGCCACGCGCCGGAAAAAAAAAGGGGGGGAATGATTGACGATTCGCAGATTGACGCGGTTTGCACGACTGGCAGGTGTGCACATTACCTTGTTTACAAGGTCACTAGGGGGGGAGAATTGTGGCTGTAGGGGGATGGCAAAACGCCTGGCAATTTCTTTCCTTAAAAAAGTAAATCGGTTCCGGCATTCTGATACACCTACTAGTTCTGCCCACGAAACAAATACCTTCAGCATTATTGATCGTCATATATGTAGTACATGTTTTCGATATAGCCTACATGCATATTTTAACAACGTTGAGTTTGCATAGATTTCCACCATGTTTCTGTTTCTTTGTCCATCCTCGCCAACCTCTCGTCTTCTGCTCTTAAATATTCACTTGGATGGCTCGTAAGTAATTTGTCATCGAAATCACGTAGTAAACGAATTCCTTCTCTTCCCCGACAACGTGACAAGGCGACATAAATGTTGAACGGCGTTAGATTCCCAGTGGGAGGTGAAGCGATATCAACAATCGCATTTCGGATTGTTTGTCCTTGAGAACGGTAATCTGTAAAGGCATACGCGGTTGTGAGAGGGTATTGTTTTCTAACAACAGTCTTGCGTTGATTTCCATGCGTTATGACGAAAGAACGTTGCATCGGAGTAAGTGGTATTACGTTTTCCTCCAGTCCTTCTAGATGAGATGCTTTCGTGGACAACATTTTGATAAGAACGTAAGCAGGGGGAAACTCCAATCGAACGATTGATTGCGAAGGTGAGTAAGAGCTTTCTTGTTCGTTTAACACTATCTTGATTATTTCGCCTCTCGCTCCATTGGCGATGTCAAGATCTGTTTCGACATTGTACGTCACCATCACCTTCATCCCAATACCCATGAAAACCTCGTCCGGGAGTCCTCCCTGTTCATCAAGCTTCGAACTGCGAGAGGACTGTTTGGATGCAATGGAAAACCGCTCAGAGAGTGTAACTGGCCGATTGCCTACTGTATCGTAAGCAGCACAAATGAATAATTGTCGAGCATTTTCACGACAATATTTGAAGGCCATTTCCGTATTCCATTGCCGACGAACCGCATGACGAGGAGTAACTAGAATGGCATCGTTCCATGGATTTGAGTCGAAATCAAAGGGAGGGCATCGAGAATCTGTCACAATAAGGGAACGAAGGAGTTGTAGGTGATGCGCACGACAACTGCCATTTCGGACGTGGCGGAGTACGTCAAGCCATTCCTCGTCAATGACACGTACTTGCTGTGTGAGACGTACGACTGTGTGAAATTGTTCGTATAGCGAATGGCCAAGTTGCTCTTCACCATCATCTTTCATAGGATCTATAGGCCAATACAATGGTCGTCCTGTAACTGGGGGGAATTGGTGAAAATCGCCAACGAGGATGACACTGACACCGCCAAAAGGTAGATCCGATACCATTACACCTGCAAGCATTTTGGCAGAGCATATGGATGACGAAATACGGGCAAAGAACTTGCATGAAAGCATAGATTTTTCGTCAATGATAAGGTAGAGTCTGTGTTGCCAGAACTGTGCGAGTTTCTGATTGGCCTTTCGAGACCGATTTCGTCCGTTGAGTGGAATTTGACAGATTACGTGCAACGTTTTCCCATCGATAATCGAGGCCGCAATTCCTGTATATGCACTTTTTGCCAACAAATGTGCTGCTCCCCGCCGATGGAAACTTTCCGTGATAGTTTGGATCGTTTTTGACTTTCCTACTCCACCTTCTCCTGGGATAATCATCAGGAGTTGCTGAGGTTTGTTTCCATTCAACGTTTCGTTTAGATGCCAGTCAATAATATCGTAGGCGCGCTGTTGATCCCGTAGCAAGCCTTGTACTTCCACGGGTCTGAGATCGCTCTCGCCTCCCATTGACATCAAATTGGCAAGATTTTCGACTGCTCCTTCCGTTCTTCTTTGCAACTCTTCTTCGTCTACATCCATATCCTCTCGCCAGTTAACGGCTACATCCCCATCTTCATCTCTCACACCTTCGTCGTCTTCATTTACATTGCCATTTACTTCACTAATGATGGATGCCATCTCCGACTGCCACGTGAGTAGCTTTCGATAGTCGTCGCCGTGAGCAAAACTGACGCTTGTAGTTAGACACTCCCATTCCTTGGATTCATCGACAAGCAATCCTCTCGACTGAGCAATAAACACAGCAAGTCTTCCGTGCCTCTCTTCACGTAGATTTTTCTGTGACTCTTTGAAATATCGCAGGTCTTCTTCAGTCAGAGTTATATCACCAGTGACATCCATCATTTCTGAATCAGAGCCTTCGTGGTCGTTCTCAAGTATACCAGGATCTTGTCGACATCGTGTGTTTTCATCGGGTAAATCACCTTCTTCATCCCGTCGTGCACTTGCTGCATTCCTGCAATCGTAATGGTACTGAATTCCTGATAGGATATCCAATTCGACTTGCGTGGCTGTCGAAATGAAAGATTCGTATGCTTCATTAAATGCCTCGCTTTGATGTTTGACATCTTGTAAATGACGCCATGGTCGTAACAAGGACAACATGGATGCACAATACAGCAATCGCGTGCTTTCATCTTTTGGATTGGGGAAAAAAGGCCCAACGATATTAGGATGAGTGTTGTGTCTGAATGATCGCACAACTCGACGGTGTGTTTGATGTTTCGGATGATCTGAAAGATAATGACTCCGTTGATTTGGTACACGTCCTCGACGTGCGTGAGATGATTGCTCCGAGGTTTGCTCTTCACATTCTACTTCGAACTCTTCTTTACGTGGTATTGCTTCTTCGTAGGTGTCGACCACGAAAGAGAAAAATGAATATTGTTCAAGTTCGATTCCTCGACATATATAATCCTCAATCTGTGAACGAGCAAATAGACGTCCATTTTTTCGGACATCAAGGCTAATCACCTCCTACAAAATCTCGTCAGAAATTGGTAAAGACTTGTATACTTTGTATTAGTACCTCTATATCCTCTGTTTCAGGTTCTGTTCTCTTGCTCTCGTCTCTCTGCAAGCTGTCTTGCGACGGAATAGATCTATATGATGGTGCGCCGTTGTTCCTAACAACTTTATTAGTATTTAATTGGATCACAAAATTAGCTCTTGACATGCTTCACTTACACATTCCCCCCTCCCCTTAGTTCCTCGAACTCCATCACTAATCGGTATTGGAGTGCCGACCAGTACAGTGGAACATATCGATGAGAACATAAGTGATCTCCCCAGCGCATTAGATATGCAATCACTTGTGGAGCTGATAGTTCCATTTCTCGATTTAATGCATGTTGACAACGAAAAATGAGAAGACGATTGCGATCTAGTATGTCGTCGACATGGCTAGTATGGGATGCGTGGTATAGCATTGACTTTGCCATTAGAGCTGAAATGTTATGATTCTTGCCCTGCTTCTTGGATTGGTACGTCGTTGAATACCACATACAATCCTTGGTATCTGATCCGTTTGAAAGTAATTTGATGTCGTTGTTGCAACAAAGAGAGACTGATATTGCTGGACAGAAATTATTCATGAAAGGTACTGTTCGTCGAGGCTTATATCGCCCGTCGGTATCTATCTCTTCCTCCATA
This sequence comes from Boletus subparvulus, assembly GCA_038092515.1. Classification (NCBI taxonomy): domain Eukaryota; kingdom Fungi; phylum Basidiomycota; class Agaricomycetes; order Boletales; family Boletaceae; genus Boletus; species Boletus subparvulus. The sequence continues at coordinate 9,179 of JBBPQL010000618.1, read as the reverse complement.
GAAAGTTCCCATGGAGCTCGACGCTTGCAAGTTAAACGACCATGTTTGTTGTAACGAAGACACGTCATTCGTGTGCAAGTATGAATTTGTTGGGAACGGACAACACGACAGAGCTTATCTGTGAATTGTTCTGTCCAGTCTTGTTCGTCAGGATTTGGGGGTCGTGAATATGCAAGTTGTGCTTCACGTGGCATAACTTTGATTGTTTCCTCGTCTAAACCGTCCACATGTGCTCGTATGTTTTCTTTAATGAATTCTCGTATGCGTTCTCGAAATGACTCCCTTTGGAGAAGCAGGTGCATTTCTTCGGCATTTGGAGCATCCTCAAGCCAAAGTAACATGTGGACGTGCAATGTCCCCCGTCCCTGCGCTTCGACCACCCCAAAGTAACCTGTAATGCGACCAAGAAGCCCCGGCTGAGAATAGACGTGATCCTTTGAAACTTCGATGCCAAACAAAGTCGATAGAACTGTATTGATAATGAAAAAGAAAAACTTCGCAGCAGCATATGGATCTTGTGCAACGTTTGCTGCTCGATGAGAGCTATCAGGTCCCAGCTTGGCATTAAATTGGTCCATGTCTATTTCCTCGCCTGCAAACAACTGCACGATGGGGTCATGCAGGTCGCATGGATTGATTGTAAGCCATAGAGATGGACCTCGTAACATCAAGCATGTTCCCCATACTTGTCCACGATATGATGCTCGCATCTTGTCAGAGCCTCGGACACGACCACTAGCAGCGAATACATGCTTGCGAAGCGTTTTCACACAGGGATTCGAGATTGGCACCTGGGAAGCCTCCTCTTTTTCTGCTTGTTTCAAATCTGCCACAGTCAAGGAAGCTATGGCAACAGCGTCACGATCGAAGTCTTTTCGTTTCATCTGGACACGAGCGGACAGCAATGCTTCTCGTTTTTGTGATATACTGAAGCAGACGAATGGGAAAGAATGATGTGTTCGAAACCGACGATCGTAAAATTGCAAAGCCCAGCGTACGTGTTCATCAAACCCGACCGTTCGGTCTCGATGAGATTCAATGCCTCCTATGCCATACGGGAATAGATTGGGATATGCAGCTGCTAATGGATTTCGAGTGGGTGGGTCTTCAGTCCCATATCCGGTTCCAAACTCAGACAGTGGTTTGGCACCATGTCTAACCACGTAACCACCCTCTCTTTCTTCCATGTTGGCAAGGGCATATTTCATGCGTTCGTCCAATGAAACTCGTTCAAGATCTGTATCACTTACTCCGAGAAATTGAAGAGGAATAACAGATCCTTCATCATCTTGTTCAGATGTCATCTCGTTATTGAGAGTTTCGTCTCCATGTTCATTATCCCCTACAACAACGTGAGTTTACAGTACAATATTATTTTGTTCAAGAACTTACCATCATCTTCTCTATTTATCATTTCAATATCACTGACATCATTGGACTGCATGTTTGCTTAAAGGTTCGTTTCAGTCAACGAGCATATCGAAAAGTATTCCAAATAAAATCACCTTCTTCTACAACTTCATTTGATGGAACATATCCTGCTCGTTCCCATTCCACTATTTCATCATGTTCTTCGTGACGAATGGCAGCTAATATCTCCAGAGGTATATCGTCTTCAGGTAAACTTGACACTCGTTCAGGTGAAATAACGATATCGCTGTATAGCTCGTTGTTCGCTTTTAACCATACAAGAGCTTCATACACAATTCGACGCCGGACTCGAAAAGTCGATTTTAGCCACGACTTTGGTAACTTCTTCTTCCCCACAAAAGTTATTGCCAATACTGATGCCAAGTCAACAGCAGGCTGGGGCATTAATTGACCCTCGAGCATCGTAATGACTGCGTTTGTGTTCATATTGTACAATGTCACATTGCCTGTCATTGCACGTTGAAGAAGATTTGGATTTGTAATGTGTCCATCTCGAGGATACAATTTCACGATGTAACAGCGCGGGTAGTGTCGTGACACCAGTAACTGTTCAGGAAGCGTAAGGATTGCAAGTTCATGTGGAATTTTGCCCAGCCAAAGATTGTTTGCAAGTGCAAATTTTGGCATCGTATCTGATCGCAACGCCCGTAAGCATTCATCACAAATCCATGCTCTCGCTTCTGACTCCTCTTCCCGAATGAAATCGGCCAAAAGTAATAATCCTTGCCACAAGTTATGGGAATGATGAGTGGTCAGTGGTCGCAACCGCTGTATATTTGGCACATCCAGAACAACATGTTCGCTTCCTTTGAAATTCAATCTTATTGTCAGCATTTATAAACTCATGATATTTCTTGTTCTTATTGACATACCTTCTGACGTCCATAATTCTCGTGCACAGACCACACAAACTGACTGCGACAATGATTCATTCGATGTTGCTTCAAGAAACGCTCGATAACAATTCTTTCGTTCATCTTCTGTCAATAGCTTCATGAAGTTATCGTGGCCACGATGTCCATTTCTTTCATTGACTTCCTCTTCCTCATGTTGAAATCCAGATTCAATCGGATCCACCATTGTCCTCGATCCTGAAGGTATGCCTTGAAAATTTGACTGCACCACTTCTCCACCCTCCACCATTCTCCGTTTTGAAATGTTTCTCTTCTTCCTCACTTTTATTGCTTTCTTCAACCTCCTAACTTTTTCTTCGGCAGCATGCAAAATGACATCTTGAATCATGTCTGGCTGACTTGCCACTATGGCCTCGATCTCCTTCCAACGTAAATTGTGCAAAGACCTCGTAAATGTTCCTTGAGGAACCACGGTTGCAAGTTCACGTTTAGAGAGTTTGTGCAGGAATTTAGATGTAAGCATATCATGCATGGCCATTCGTAAGATGATACCGACTAGCTTTCCACCTTCTTGTCTAACGACTTTCTTCAAAATTAGGTTTTCAACACAACGTACTAACGTTATCAGCCACCACACAATTCTGGTTGGCGTTGTACGCCCAAATCATTTTCATTCTCAATCAGTATATTCTATTTCAAATAGAAATGATCTGCTGATGCTCATATTATTCAAAGCTAACTTGAATTTAGACAGGTCTTTGTTCCACATCCGCAGCGAAGCTTTCACTGACAGTATCTGCTCTCAACTGTACAAATCGGTTCCCTCCCACGTTAATTTATCCTGAAAACATTAACATCTACTTGAAGCTGTCTACACTATTTTGCCGCATCGCTGAGTACTTAATTTTTTTCCCAAACCGTCTTTAATTTTTCTCTCCTAATTCCGATGTGATCCACCCTGTTAAGTATCACTTTGATTCAACATTTGTTTGCTTCGAACATTCCATGACCCAGAAACGCAAATCCTCCACAATGGCCCAACGTGAAACTCGCTTCTCTACGCCTGCTCGAGAAGATGAACACGTTGCAAGTTCATCCTCTTCTCCCAATGAAGCTGATACCATTCGACAACGCTTGACTACTCCTTCAATGACAGCTAAATATGCAGGTGAATCGCTCTCGATCCAGAATGTAGAGTTTAGGTCTGCAAATTCTGGCGACATTCTTGTTGTCAAACACGGAGGAGATGATGAATTCATCTTGCGAGGAGTTTTTCAAATAGCTCGGAACGATTTTTTTTTTACGCCAGACGGAAGTTTCAATCCCGGGAATGCCTTAAATACCCGTTTCCAAGATGTAAAACTTAATTGTCGCCTCACCATTCCCTCTCCAAACACTTTCCCATTCGCCGTCACAGACTATCCGACATGCATCGACAACATTCGGGCGCTCGAAAAAATCATAAAGCACGACAAGAAGGACCAGGTGATGAGCTCTTTGTCAGGCTCCGTACTCGGTTCTACACAAATCAAGCTTTCGCATGCTCTGTTCGAAGTATGTTTTTTGTTCACTATGTTCGATATATATTAATTACCTGTTTAGCTCAAACCTAGATTGTCCTCCGATTCACCATCACCAAAGGAGAATGATGCGTCTGATACCAATAACCACGAAACCGATACAATAGAGAGTGAATCAGGTAATCATCTCAATATTTAACATATATTGTTCTGACATCAGCATATTGTATCTTCGTCCTAGGCGAGGACCTAGGAGAAGAATTCACAATGGAAACATGGCCTGTCGCACCTCGATGCACTGACCTCTTGGAAGAAATTTTACCTACCCATGACCTTTGTCCACTCCCAGCATACGACAAGAAAAATCGACTAATCCCTCCTTCCCAATACGACTCCATGCTGAAGGGTGCTACTGTCGAAGCACACTTCGCTTTCATTCATCACTACATCAAAACAAACAACCGACATGTATACATGGCGATGATCCGAAAACTTCAGATCTTACGTCCCCCTGGTCCATTACCCACAAGCCCTTTCAAGCGCCCGCGAGTCAGTGCTTTCAAAGGTAAAGGCAAAGGACGTGAAAAATGATTATGTTATACTTTTAAGATATGGTTTCTCTCATTTTCCTCGTCACTCTGATTTTGTCTTCACCTCTGTACAATTACTTCATCGTCAATCCAATTCTTCATAACTATTGGTCCATTATTTCTTTTTGTTGCAATTCGCAATCTTCATTCGAATTTTACGACCCTTCTACAGCTTTTGACATGACATGAGATTTACATACTTACGAGCACGCTCGTTCTATGATTGTACATAACCGTGACCTATGTATCATTCTTCCCCGTTCTTGCTCTTAGGCAACCATCTATACCGTTTGAAATTTTGATCATATGTAACTACACATGCAGCTAGTAAAATCATGTAAACAAGGTTTCTGCCGATGTTCGGCCATACATCTAGTACGTTTATGGCCTGGGAATGGAATCTGAGTCATAAATCCGCATGTTGTGAAGGAGGCTTGGGCAGTGGGCACGACCAAATGATGCCTAACTTGGGAGAACCTGACGACCCCGCTCCATTTTCTCCACCCGGCCACGTCCACTGTCGACAACTCTGTCAAAATTATCATGTTCAAAGATCGTTTCAAGGCAAACCCAGACGACTTCGTTATTGTGTGAGCCTTCTCTTCCAGGGTTATTGCCACCGTACTGAAGCAGTTTTGCAAAACAGTATTATGGGGCCAACGGGATCCGGAAAGACTAATGTGAGTGTGTTCGTAGTACCCTCGACGTCGGATTCTCAGGTTAAGAATGATCAGTTCATCAACAAACTCACCGGGAACGCAGAGAAGCAAAAAGCGAGTAACCTCAGGTCCAGCACCCATAATGTCACTCCATACCATATCTCGCACCAGGATGTCCGTCTTGTGTTGGTCGACACGCCTGGCTTTGACGATACCTATCGGCAAGATACCGAGATTTTAAGAGTAATTGCCGACTGGCTCACACAAAAGTACGTTAAATTCTGAACATTTCTAATCCACCTTCCAACATATACAAAGGTATTCTGATGGCACCACACTCAAAATCGCTGGAATAATCTACCTCCACAGAATCACCGACAATCGTATGTCTGGGTCTGCTTACAAGAATCTCCAGATGTTTGGTCGGCTTTGCGGCAATATACCCCTACAGCGAACACGTCTAGTCACGACTATGTGGGACATTGCGAAGGACAAAGCACTGGCAACACAAAGGGAGAACCAGCTCACAGGCGACTTTTGGCGTACACTCATAGATGGAGGCGCCACCCCTCAACGCTTCCACAATACATCCTCCTCTGCATGGGATATCGTAGAAGGCCTTCTAAGCATGGGAAACAATGGCGACGAGCTGCTCCTGCAGGAAGAGCTTGTCGATCAACAGAAGCGCCTAAACGAGACGGAGGCAGGCAAGATTCTATATACTCGGCTCCAGAAGCTCCTCGCAGAGCAGAGGAAGATGCTTAAGGCGCTCGCAGAGGAGGCAAAGCTCCAGAACGATCCAGCTTTGGCCAAGAGTCTGCAGGAGGAATACGATAAAATTGACGCGCAGCTACAGAAGACGTTCGAGGAGATGAAGGAGATGAAAATCCCACTTTCCAGGCGTATTCTCCTGTGGCTCTTTACACGAAAATCCCGCGCAGTGAGTCCGGCCCGTTGTCTCACTCCTATGTGGTTCTGATAAAATGTTGTGTTTTACAGAAAGCCGTTGAGCTGGATTATCCGCAAGCGTAGTCCCTCATTAGCCTCGCTACACGGTATCACAGTCGCTGTCTACACCCCATCTTCTGCCCACTATAACCATAGGTTCCGGCCAACCTTGTTTACACACCTGCGATTCCGTAATAGTCTGTACCATCTCCCCAGGATCCGTTGCTCATACCTGTATTCCTGGCCGGACTTGGCCATCAACTTGCTTGCTTGCTGGACAAGCAAGATTGGTTCGAACGATCTAATGTAACGATTTCGAAGACGAGTGGCTATGAGGGCGCGAGGAAGCAAACTATGCCTGAGTATTCACGTTACGAGCGTTGATTCCCTTGCGGCAGCTGGAAGTTCTAACTCAAATCCAGCATCAAGAACACTGGGTTGGACTGGAAGTTGGTTTGAGCCTTCGTTGCACCCATCGAGCTCTTGTCCAATATCTACGTATTCGGTTCAAACGTCCGTATAGAACACGGTCAGGTTCTATTCGCTTCCCCGTGCATTTTCCCCCGGTTCCACCCTTCTGACACATTGGTACAATCACTGAGAGAATTGGAGGCACTTGAAGTTTCCTACACTTCCACAACGCGCTACCTTCATGGCTTGGCATGGTCAAGTGTAGTCTGGTCACCAACTTAGTGAGTCGCCACCCCTCATAACGAGCATCGGCCGTAGCACTTCACACCTGGCCGGTGATACTTACGCCGGGTTGCCTTACCCCCACGGCAGACTTTCGAGCTCGAAACGGATTGAGTTGACTGTATGTTCGGCATTGACACTGATTATTCCAGCGACGCGGTCCACGTGGAAGGGTGAGTCTAGTCCGTTGGTGCTGTACAATGTCGAGACGGTTGACTTGAAATTTAGGACAGACATCAACCACCTAAGAGACATCACCACCTGCGCTGGCTGCAGACCCATAGTTACAAGCCATTGAGATTAAAGAGAACAGATAGCGCCGCTCGGAGCCTGAGGCAAGTTGGCGACCTACCAATAGAGGGCGTGACAGCTCATCTAGGTTGTATAGTGTTCGGAGTCACGGAGGACCGAATTGAATGGGTGGAAGGAAATCAATCGTGCCGCGATGTTGGGTTCCGACTTCCATTGCTGGAGCCCCTGTCACTGTCCTAAGTAATGGTTCCAAGTTTAGCCGCAAGAAATGCGTCCTGTAGGTACCCACCAACGATATCCCGCTCCATCCTGATGCACCTTCTCATGAGTTATGACGACACCCATCCACTCTTCGTTGTAGACACCGCCTCCACATGTCCTTTTGCCAGCCGCTCCACCAGCGACTCGGACGTCATCCTTGTCTGAACAGGTCAATGACGAGACACTTGGAGACCAAGACGAAGAACGGAGTGTCTCGCGTCCCTGCCGTCTCCCACATCAAGCTGCCCTAGACATCCATGTTGACGGGGCGATCTTTCGAGGTCGACGAGGAAGGTCAAGGTGGACCTGATAGGAGCTCTGATTCCGAGCGTATTTGGCAAGAATTTGAGTAACACTAGATTGTGGTACTAAGTATATGGGAATGAAACAAAGAAAGGTCATCCTTTATCTGACATGACGATCCGACGCTACTCTTGCCAACTTTGACGTAGTGATGCACGAACCGACCCTAATTGACATCCATCTCCGAAGGTCCTTCCTGCTGCTTCGCCCCCGGGTCCGGCGTCTGCGTCTCACCCCGCGGTGTCTGTGTCCACGGGGCCCGGGCCATTCGGCGTCTCCACCTTGGCATGGGCTTGGGCTTGGTCAAGATCGGAATCACGAAGTAAAGAACTTCCTCCCGCTTGATGACGACGTCCGCCACCTTGAGCACCGGAACCTCATTCTTGGGCCGCTCGGCCTTCCTCGCATCTGATCCTCGAGCCACTTTTGAATGGTCACGCATTTCTCGACGACCGCCGTCTTGTCCTTGTCGTCGATGTGCGCGTACTTGTAAAAGGCCGAGGTCGCTTGGGTAAAGTAGTCGTTGAGCGACGTCCGGAGTTCGGCGATGACGTACGGACGTTCTTCGGCGTCGGTCCAGCGCGACGATGGGGCCGCCGATGACCTTGAGCGCATCGAAGCGGGCGACGTGGACGTATTTGGTGGCGTCCTCGCCTTCTTCCGAGTAGAACCAGTCCTCAGCCTCCTGGAGCAACGTAGCTTTGTTCGCGGCTTGGACGTAGGGGGCGTAACGGCCCTCCAGATTGTCGCGACTATCGTGGACGTATTATTCAAGGGCGTTTTTGCGGTTCTAGAGGAGGAGGGAGTGAGTGGTGATACGTCTATGCGGAAGTATATGATCGACGTACCTCGGTGTCTTGGACGGGCTTGTCGGCAGCGTGCATTTGGGCTTCCTGTTCTCTGAGGTTCTCGAGGATGTTCGAGTCGAGAGAAGACCCAAAGGAGGTAAACGGAACATCGATTTTCTTGACCCGCTTCTTGTTTGGCGCGTCTGCAGGCTGTAAATTCCTGTCGACCACCATCGCTTCTTGGTCCTCCTTTTCCTCCACCTCTTCGACGTATGGAGACTCAAAAGACATGATTCCATGCAAGTTCAGCCGTGTCTTGAGCTTAACACAAGAGAGGTCGCCGCTGGGATCTGCGAGGACACTCTTGGCAACAAATCGTGCGATCCAAGGGTTAATACGACCCGGCAAGCGGTCAAAACCTTGGTGGAGGGGATGGCGATGCCACGTGGGAAGACGCCGGGCTCGGTGTCCTCGTCAAAATCCGTCTCTGAACGCTCCCGGGAGACTTTGATGGGGTGCTGGGTGTGGAACTCGCGTACACGGAGGGTGCGGCTGAAGAATGCGCAGGAAAAGGGCATCGTGGGCGACGGCTTCGTCTTGGTTGAGAGTGGTATGGTGATCTCGGTGAGTGTCGGTGAGAGGGCGGCGTCGGCTGACTGCTGTTTGTGTCCGTTTGTGTCACAGGTGTACGGATGTTCGGAAACTCCATTTCCCCGGGCCAGGTGTCGTCCCTCCTTGACTCTCAGATTCTTCGTGGGCCGTAGTCAATTATAGCTGAATAATAAATATAGTTTGAACATTGATCACGGATTGGTAGATTGGGATATGTACATGGTTACCAGTTCGTAGCAGCGGAACTGAGGGTTCTACTAGTGTACAC
>JBBPQL010000617.1:0-20647 GCA_038092515.1 Boletus subparvulus | reverse complement strand
TATTGTCCTACTGATAGCATGGTTGCTGATACCCTTACTAAAGCTCTTCCTTCTTCTAAGGCTAAACATTTTGCTTCCGAACTTGGACTTCGTGCCGTTTGAGGGGGAGTGTTGGAGTCAAACAGTATCCGTATTTAGTAGCTTACCTAACCATGTTCATTTTCGCTTGTTTGTAGTCCACTCTACCTCAGTTGACTTTGACCATAGTCTACTGAGGTAAGATATCCTTTACACTCTTTACACTCTTTACTTCCTCTCTACTGTAGACTTATTCTCATCTACAGGTAATAGACTAGTTGACTCTGACCATAGTCTACTGAGACTTATTCTCGTCTACAGGGATATGTGGTCGACCTTTCAAAGGTTCTTGGAGCACACTACTCCTCTGATGTTGAGGCCAAACAGTCCCCTTGGGAAGACCTTGGAGAGCTGTTCCAACTCTCCATTCGAGTCCCAAAGCAGTCCAAAGCGATTACAAGCCATGGAGACTGGGTCATTGCATTCGGAAAGACCATCCAAGCAATCTCTTACACTCTGCCAGGGAGAAACTCAGAATATGTTGCCTACCAAGTGTATATGTCAGGCCTCTTTGCCTCTATCACCCCCTTTTTCCACTTTCGAGTCATTGACTTGGATAAAGCCATCAGACTGCAAGCAGCCAATCAAAAACACCTTCACCTCAGTGACTTTGCCCAGTTCAACAACCTCAGAACCATATACCTCACCTCATTTGTTGTGGGTCTGGGTGCCCAAGAAGAAGAGCAAGGCTCCTCAAAGTGTTGTGCAAGACCTGCCCTTCCTGAAGGCAGAGAGCCCTGCCACAACTGGAATAGAGGCACCTGTCGTTGCCCAGCATCTGAATGCCCATACTCGCATGTCTGTGATTGCAGTGGGTATGGGGGAGCTCATAAACAACCAGAGCATCCAAAGCCAACGCCTGAATCAGGAGCTTAGTAGGGGTCAAAAGTTTAGGAGGCACTTTGTGTGGGACCCAGCTGCAGTGGTCAGAAGCAGGACTGTGTGCTGGATAGAACTTGCTGAGCCCCTGCCTTCTCCTTCTTTGTCTGAATTTGACAATGTTGAGGCTTTGGGCACCATTCACAATTTATCCTGATCTGTTTGCTATCACTACCCCTATTAATGTTGACCACTTTCAATCCCTTCTCTCCAGTCATCCCAACCAGCCCTTTATTCAGTCTGTGTGTTGAGGACTACGTAAGGGCTTCTGGCCCTTTGCCAATACTGATTATGGGAAATGGCCTCTCATGTGGGACAACTCCCAGTGCACTCCAAAGACTCCTGATGAGGCAATGTTTCTGCAAGAGCAGATCAACAAGGAAGTATAGCTTGGTCGCTATTCGGAGCCCTTTGGGCCTGATTTATTGCCAGGAATGTACAGTGCTGGTCAGTATGCTCTAAACAACATGATTTCATGTGAGGACATTGCTGGTGTCACTCTGGACAATGTCCAAGACCTGGGCAATGCTCTTTGCCATCTGAGACAGCAGGATCCTGCTCTCAACCTCATTCTCTGGAAGGCTGATGTTTCTGAGGCCTACAGGTGCATGGCAATGCATCCACTTTGGCAGATCAAGCAGGTTGTGTCATTCCATGTCAAGCACTATATAGATCACTGCAATTTGTTTGGAGGGCATGCATCTCAGCTCATATGGCATGCATTCATGTCTCTTGTCATCTGGATTGCTGTTTTGAAGTATCTCATCCAACTCCTCTATATCTATGTCAATAACTCATTCTCTGCACAAAAGAGGGGTGAAAGTCTGTTCTACAAGCAGTATCACAAGTACTGTACCTTCCTTCCAATCTCACTCGACTTCTCCAGCTTTGGGACTTCATTGGCCTGCCTCATGAGGAGTGCAAACAGGTCTTTGGAGATGTCCTTCCCATCATTGGCTTTGAGGTCGACCCCAATCTGATGAGGGTTCGCATGTCAGATGAGTCTAAGCTCCAGCTTATCACAGCTGTTTGAGACTTTGCACTCCATGGCACGAGGCATCCTTTGAGGGACTTCCAGTGCATTGCTGGTCACCTTAACTGGGCACTCAATGTCTATTCTCATCTTTGTCCTGGATTGTGCTACGCGAGATGTACTCTTGTAGATCGGAGCGGAACCAGTGTTGTCTCGAGGGAGGTACTCACAAAGAGACACTACTTCCTCAGGGTCAACAACAAGGAAAGGATCAAGTTGAAGAAGGTACGAGTGTCTTAGGACAAAAGCAGATTGCTCTTGGACTCAAGAGAACACTGAATTGCGTAGATCAAGAATAGAGACTACTGTACATGCAGCAGAGTACTTATAGCATGAGACACGTAAGCGTAGAAGGCTATAGAACAGGTAGGAACACGTATCCGATACAATAGAATCGGATAGAAGATGAAGGCTGTCTGCAGATAAGAGTAAGACAGTAAGCAACAATGAGTAAAAGGTATCACCCCGTCCGGTAGTAGTAGAAGAAGAATGGCGTAGGGTTATAGTTCAATGAACGCGGAGTTAGACGAACTCAAAAGGATTAGGCAATGAACCCAATCGTATGAACACATACCGAAAAGAAGATGCATACAGCGAAAGAAAGAGAACAAAAGGATACCATTAGTCAGGAGACAAATCGTAACATTACCCCCCTCATACAATCGAACTCCAGGTTCGATCAAATCTCCACGAGGTAAACTCCTATCCAGAGTTAGAGGAACTCCTAAAAATATGGGCAGCCTGCTCAGGGGAAAGAACATTAATTGGACAATCGTCAACGATGTGGCCTCCTCGATTGCATAGGTTACAAGTTCTGGTGGGGCAAAATCTGTCACTATGTCCCCATCGGCCACAAAGGTCGCATTGGGTAGACAGACAAGCTGTCTGAGGATGTCCAGGGGCGGAGAGGTGGCAGTGGGGACAGACATAGAGGGGATAGTCTTTACAATAGTGGCCTGTACCAGAGCACCAAAAGCATTTAGTGAGGAGAGAAGCGGGGCGGCAAGTAATGGGAACATTGAGGAGGCAAGTGGGTGAAGAGATGACAGGACGATTGTTGCCAATTCATATGACAAAGGACTGATTCCTGGTTACCGCGTCTTCGTTGAGGCCGTACTCAGGGTCAACAGCAGTGAGAGAAGAAGAGGTGTCTGATGGAGTGGGGGAGGACAGTCATGCAAGCAGGGATGGAGTGGGAGAGTTCGGAGCAGGGACTGGGAGAGGAGACAGCGAGCGATGAGGAGGAAGTTCTGACTGGGCGATATATTGGTCACATTGTTCCATGGTCATGGTGAGGAATATTCGTCGAAAGGTGGGGTAAATAGTGGCTGGGGGAATTTGTTCAACAAAAGTATGAAACCTGTGGAGATGTAGAATAGATAAAATTTGGTTGGGAAGATGAGCAATGGCCATGCACAGGGGGACGCCAAAGTCTGCCAGTAGGTCTTGCAGAGCGGAGAGAGTGTGATAACATTGGGTGGTGGAGACGTCGTGGAAAAGGCGAACCAGCTCTTGACAAATCAAGTCCTCATGGAAGAGAGGAAGATCCTTGATGGTGCAGAGGACGACAGGATTGGCGAGGATGGCGGCATAGAGCGAATGGGCAGTGAGGATAGGTAAATAAGTAGGAAATACCCGTCATGATTGAAGTGGGGAAGTAGACAGTGAAGAAGATAAAGACGATGAAGAGATTGAGGATGAAAGAAACAACATAGTTATCAGGGAATAAAACAAAGTTCATTTGCTAGGGGGGTTCTTCACGAAGAGACACCGCTTCCTAGGAAGGAGAGAGAATGAGAAATCTAGGTGATACTACAAGTTCTTTTGTACTCCTGGAGAACGGTGGGAGCATGACGGAGATCAAGCTCAGGTTCCCAGGTATTTTCGGAAGAGGGGTACCCCTTCCATGCGGTCAGGTACAATCTATGGCCAGGGGGACCCTTGTGAGAGACAATGTGATCGACTTCGTATTCTTCTTCAGCATCAATCAGGTCAGGAGGAGGTCAGGAGAAGAAAGGACCATGTGCTTCCGTCTGTCAATAAGAAGATAGAAGAGTAGCGTGGAAGACATCGTGTATCTTCCCTGTGGAAGGAAGACAGAGTTTATATACTAGGGGAGATGCGGAGATTAGTAGCTTCCAGCCACATCTTATCTCCAACCTTCCATGGAGAGAACTTTCGAGAAGACCGTTTGATCATGATCCGTCAGGTGGATTCATGTGTGGCCAAGGCTTCTTTCCTAGCAGAGTCTAGGGAGGATAGACGACTTTCAAGGGCAGGGATAAAGGTCTTTCCGAGAGGAGGATAGGTGCGAGGATCATATTCAAGGAGAAGAGAGAAGGGAGAGACCTTTGTTGAGCTGTGAGGAACAGAGTTGTGCTGAAATTCGGCGGAAGTGAGGAATTTAGACCATTGGTGAGGATTATTGGCACAAAAGATATGAAGATAGGTCTCGACTTCTTGATTGGTTCTTTCAGTTTGTCCATCAGTTTGGGGGTGATCGGTGATGGAGAGGCAGACATTGTATTTAAGAATCTGAGCAAGTTCTCTAGCGAAAGCCGAGGCGAATTGGGGACCACGATCAGAGATAATGGTGTCATGAAGTCCAAAGTGTTTGAACACATGGTTGAAAAAGAGTTGGGCAATCCCATTTGCGTCGATAGATTTAGAGCAAGGAACTAGTATTACCCCCTTCATAGAGCCATGGTCGACCACGACCATGAGGGAGTCATAACCGTGGGAAAGGGCCCCAGGATGATCTGTCTGTGTCCTAGGCTGACGACCATTAGATTCAGGTCATCAGAACCGTGGGGCAAAACCATGCGAGTGTGTGCCTTCCAGAGGATAGTTCCTTGTCATTTAGCAGTACCATCCACATTGAAGGCGCGGATAGGTTGAGGAAGTTTCTTGAGAGGAAAATTTGTGAGGAATAGAAGTCCGAGGTCAATGAAGTTTCCGGTTGCACTGGAGAATGAGCGCAGTGGTTTCGATGGTTTGTTGTCCAACGAGTAGCTTGACAGGGAAGTGGAGAGTTCGTTCATTGGAGGAATCTACAAGTACATAAAAGGTAGTAGGAGAAAGCAACGTCAAGGTGACTTCTCCGTTTAAAAATCCAGAGTAGATATGACAGAAATCTCTTCCTTCGGTTCTTCGTAACACATTTGGAGTACCTGAAGGATTTCCGTCTTGTTCTTTCCCTGAGTCTTCAGGCAATTAACATAGGCTTCAATGGGCGAAGGGGTTTTAGCGGGGGTAGGCATAGTTGGGGCCTTTGTCTTGGTAGAGCATATGGTCTGCGGGCAGGGATAGGCTCCGGTTGGAGTGTTTCTAGCATTGTTACATTTGTTAGCGCTGTGACCCTTCTTCCTGCAATGGAAGCAGAGTCCTTCTCTGATACATCTTGCTCATTCTGTAGGAGTTAGCTTAGAGAGCGAGATGGCGTCGATGTCCATGGCATTCGGGTCGTGAGTGGTTCTAGGAGAGTGTATAGTAGAAGGGAGTCATCCTCCCTTTAGGGTAAGGATTCACATTTTCTGGGCATGGAATATTTTGGCTTGTTCGATCCATTTTGCGACGGTGGTAGGGATCAAAGACATGGAAAGTATCATGGTGGCGAGTTGTTGGTCGAGCCCAAGGGAGAACTGATCGATGAGGGTAACATTGTTGGAGATTCCTGCCTTTGAAGCGAGATTCTGGAAGTCAGTGATATACTTCTGGAATCCGTCGTCCATGATCCCATCAGGGCGTTTGAATGATTTCTGGGCGAGCTTGGTGAGCTCGAATCTGGCAGTGGCTTTGGTATCATAGGGGAAGAAAGTAGATTCGAAGTTTGAGGCAAACTTGTCGAAGGTTTTCTCAGTGTTGGCGATAGAGGTATCTGCCCTTTTGTCATACCACATTTCAGAGAAAGAGACTCCGCATCCCTTGCTCATTTTGTTAAGAGTGGTCATGACCTTGTCAATGTCAGAGGTGTAAATCGAGGAGTTGATGGAGAAGTAGGCCTTCATGGCCATAATCCATCGTACAGCATTGGCAGGTGCTCCTGAAAAATCTGTGGGGAGGGCTGCCTTAAGTTCCATGGCTTTGGTAGACATGGGTGTTGCTGGGGTTACTGGTGGTGCAGGGGGTGCGAGGGGTTGCCTTGGTGGTGCTGGGGGAACAGCACTTTGTCTAGGTGGTCTAGGGTTCTGGGAAGTCGAAGTCGAAGGTGCAATGTTCGAGGGTGTTGGGAAAGATGGTCGTTCTTCCTCGTCGCTGGTGTCATTGTTTCGAAGCCCGTAGGCTCGTCTAAGGCTTCTGTATGAAATCTTTCGAGGTGGTTGGTCCTACTCCTAGATAGGAGGGATGAAAGGAGATTCTTGATCTTTTGTACGCGAGATGTACTCTTGTAGATCGGAGCGGAACCAGTGTTGTCTTGAGGGAGGTACTCACAAAGAGACACTACTTCCTCAGGGTCAACAACAAGGAAAGGATCAAGTTGAAGAAGGTACAAGTGTCTTAGGACAAAAGCTGATTGCTCTTGGACTCAAGAGAACACTGAATTGCATAGATCAAGAATGGAGACTACTGTACATGCAGCAGAGTACTTATAGCATGAGACACATAAGCGTAGAAGGCTATAGAACAGGTAGGAACAAGATGAGTAAGTAGGAACACATATCCAATACAATAGAATCGGATAGAAGACGAAGGCTGTCCGCAGATAAGAGTAAGACAGTACGCAACAATGAGTAAAAGGTATCACCCCATCCAGTAGTAGAAGAAGAAGAATGGCATAGGGTTATAGTTCAATGAACGCGGAGTTAGACGAACTCAAAAGGATTAGGCAATGAAACCAATCGTATGAACACATACCGCCCTTGTCGATAGTCTAGTCCCGGATTTATGTAGTGGAGGAGCGGAGGTTGTCCGGAGGATGCAAGACTTAGCACAAAGGCTTGTTCTGAAACTATCCAATGTCCCAACCTGTGTTGAGAGAGTGGAAGAGGGGCTGAGAGGTGAAGAGACTGGGCAGAAAGTGGAAGACTAAGATAGTAGAAGGATGGTGTGGTGATGGACAGGGTGATGTGGCAGTGGAAGAGAAGTTGAATGAAGCTTGTGGAATGCTGGGCTTCCCTTGTAAAGGCTAAATTCGTACTCTGAGGGATTAAGTGAAATTGAAAGAACGCTACATTATAGTAGCAAATGTACACAATGCACTGTCTCAATGCGAGTTGGGACATTGGATAGTTTCAGAATGACGCATGTCATCTGAAGTCCATCAATGAAGTGTTTCATTGTTGGACCACTCCCTGGCCACAGCTGCACAGCCAATGCCACCCCAAAGTTTGTACCAAGGATTCAGAACTATACACCGCCTCCACATCGTTCTCTGTCACTGAATGCTTGCAGAATTGACACACTGCAACCTCCTCACTCACAAGGTAGGTACATCCCTCATCACTGTGTAGAACATCTGACTCCTTGACTGTATAGCATTCCCTTCCAGGTGAGTAGCACAGCTTAACCCATTCTTCACAGAATTCTACTGAAAAACATTGCAGATCTGCCATCATCAAGTTTTGCCTTGCATTCCATGCCTGTGGTCTTCTGTTTGTCTCCCCCAGTCTTCGTCAATGCTCACGTCTGGTCTTCCCTGGTTGTTCCCTCATGCCACCACTGCCCAATCTTGTCACACTCTCAATGCGAGTTGGGAGTTGTGATCCTTTCAGGCTGATGCAAGTCAACTGAAGGTGCATCCACAATGAAGTGCTTCATTGTTGGATTTTTCTTGGTCTGCAAACTGGCTGCATGGTCGGTTCGAGGTGGAACGATGTACTCAGCCCCAGCTGAATTGGTATTGAAGCGATTTTGATTTAGGTTTATCTGTCATTGGTTCCACACTGAAAACAACACAGGATGTTGACAAGTTATTAATGAGAACTACTTGTTGAACATGCGTATAGGATGCCACCACCTATGGATGCATTAATCAACTTTACCCTCCCGGATGAGCCTTTGCTGGATGAAGTGAAGGCAAAGTTTCCTGTGATCAGGAAACCAGTGAATGGTGAGTCCATCCTTGTTTTCAGAAACACACCACTGAAAAGACTTGTTTAATTGCCATGCTATGGTAAATCTTATCGCATTGTAGATGCCATAGATATTGAGGGGGGTGGGAAGGATGTCCAGCATCTCAAGTATATCTGGCGCACACCAACGCTGCATGAGATGACTGAAGAAAACGGTCTTCAATGTCTTTCCAAGTGGTTCATTGATGCCCTTGAGGAATGTGCAGTGTGTGTCAGGGATCAAGTCAAGATGTGGGTTGAGAAACGTGGGAGAACGAGCAGCTCAGTGGAAACCCTCCTGCTCACCATGTGACATAATCTCATCAACTTGCGCAGACCAGTCAGCTTACGGGATATTTGCCTGGTGGTAGCAGACTTCCAGCAATGTTGGATGGACCTTTTCGTGATGTTACAGTTTTATCAAAACATGCAGGATCATTGTTGGAATCTCCAAACTAACACGATGGGCACCTGGGATATCAAACCCAACTGGATGGGCGTATTCACAGACAAGGATTTGTTGGTGTTCTTAATGTGGGAAGCAGGTATGCCAGTCTGGCACATATGCAAGATTGCAAGATTACCCATGGACCTTCAAGTTGGGAAGAGAGTGTTGATGAAGTGGGATCCAGATATTGAGACCCAACATGACCCTGATAGTCCTCACGCTGCCATTCATACCAGGTTTGGTGGGGAGGCTCGAGCATATTTGTGTCAGCCAATTGGTAACCTGGCACTTGGCAATTACGTTCCACTCCTGTCATCAGAGAGTTGGGTCAATTGGGTCAAACATGCTGCTCCCCTGAATGCCCATTCTTCAATGGTCATGGAAACTTTCTTGCCTTCTATCCCAGCATCATCTTCTGCGACTCTTGCAGGTCCATCCACTCTGGCATGCCCTTACCCTGGTCCATCCTCTTCATTTGCAGTTGTTCAATGGCCCCCTTCACCAATTGTCTTCGGTGCTCAACACCAACCAGACCTCAAGGCCCTCATTTCCAAATTGGTTGACAAAATCTCTGCATACATCATTGGTGAGGTTGGCAAGATGCTGACCCATTCCATCACCACTTGCCATGCTCAGGGTCAGGAAAGATGCTCCCAGTGTAAGTAACTCATATATTTTTAAATACATCTGACTGATGGGTTCCTGAAAGATTCCTCCTGCCCTTCATCCTCCTGCCTGACGGAGCAACATCCATCTTGGGATGACCCAACATTGGCTTTTCTCACACCGGTTGTGGATGTCTGGGCAACAGCCCTTGCCTCTGTGTACCACACTATGAATCCTCACAGCAACTTACTGAACAGTGAGGTTCCTTTCCCAGACCCATTCCAAATGATTCGGATGGAGGGAGGTGATCGGTTTCCCAGGTACATTGCCAACTGGCTGATGATCAGGCAAGCATGGGTGTGGGCAGTGGATGCTGGTTGCATTGGGTACCTGCCCCACAAACTCTGGCGGGAGATTCTCAATGGTTCGCCTTAGTTCATCACCAGGACCAACCAGGACGATCCTGCCTATGCAGGTTACTGTCAGATCAGCTGGTTGCTTCCTCCACCTTGGTACAAGGGGCTTCTCATCACAAAGCAGTCCGAAAAAAATTGTGCTAGTTGACAAGCTGCATTGGATTTTTTGGGGGAGTCAAGGAACAAGTTCCAGGTCTTGCAGTGGCAGGTTCCAGAAGAGGTTTACTTTCATAATCGTTCCTGGTGGATCGAATGGGTGCGTGGTGGCATGTCACCTGAAGATGTTCATGTTGTGTTCTGGAAACTGACAGAGCTTTCCATGTGATATGAGCTCCTTCTCTTGGACTGTGTACTGACTGCCCATCTCCAGGCCAATCCGACTGTTTACACTGACCAGGAGCAGTTGATTTGCTTGGTGTTTGACATGACCTCATTGGATGCTGTCCTCCATGATCCTCTATCTGGGATTGGCATCGGGATGGCCTCCAGCGATCCTAGGAGAAGGCAGGGAAGGTTGACCCACCTTGTCACTCTCATGTCGTCATGGCCTGGTGCTCCTGCTCTCGCACTCCCAACAGCAACAGATGCTGGATATCTGGAGGCAGAGCAGAGGGTCCTGACATATTGCTTGCAGATATTGTATCAGTTCTTCGATTGTCGTCCGACTGTACCGTGCCTTCCTCGTCTTTTGTAGCATCATCGTTATTCTGTGGACACTGTCTTTTGATTCTTTTTGATTCCATGTGATGTAATTGTATGACGAAATTGTGTTCATGCATTTTGTTGGTTCCTGTAAGTGCCTTGGCAATCACATCCTGGTAATGACATGTAGGTGTCATCTTGTCCTCATTGTTTCCATCAGGCAATATGTATGTATATGAAGTTCTACAATGGTCAGTTCCTCCTTCCTTTTACCCACTTTTCACTCATGTCTTTTTCTCGCCCTAGAATCCCCTGCAAGTCCAGATCCTCCTCCCCTGTCAAGCTGCCAGCTGTCATTGAAGAGTCTACTTCCTCAACATATATTATCACTGATGATATGACTTGGAAGTATGGTTGGCTCAAGAAACAGAAATCTTTTGTTCGTTCTGTGTTCCATGTGGCTGGTCAGAGCTATGGTCAACATGGTTTGAACCTCCACTGTTCCTTTAGTGTAATGCTGGGCCCCCCTGATGATGACCCATCACTGCTGGCCAGTGACTCATCTTTTGTTCACTATGAGGATACGAGCACCCCTGCACCAGCTTCTCCTTGAAAGTTGGCAAGTAAGAAAGCTCATCAATGGGCCTAATGGTGAGATGATGTTATCCCTTCCTTGCTTGATCACTACCTCTCCTATCTTGCATCTCCCCAGCAACCAAACCATCACCCCAAGCACTCTTGTTCCTGTGGCAACTCTCGTGAAAACTCTATATTAGTTCTTTACTTTGATAGTATGTGCTGTCTTCACTTGACATTCTTTGGGACTAATCTTTTTGCACTGCAGAGGTTCAGAATGTCAAACTATCTGTATGCAAATGCAGCCCTACATCAACTCAACTTAGTGCCTTGGGTCTCTTTCCTTCTGCCCCCCTGCTTCCCTCTTTGGCTGTTTCCATTTCTTTATTGGAGTTTAACCAAGAATGTTTTCTTTGACTTTCCCCCAATGTCACTGGATGGTGTGCAGCAGTGGAGGCCTTGCTGAAAACAAGGCCTTATGCATCTTCATCAATAGTAAATCAGCTTTGATTGTATGCTTTTCTATGAGACATTTGCCCTCAGATTCAACTGTGTCATCGCTATGCAAATGCCCTCCATTGGTATGGATATCTTCAGTAGATGGCATTCATGTGTATGGATGAAGTTATCTCTCTCACGCAAGCTGAGACCTTCCCTGCTGATGCACCATCTGAGTATTTGAGGTCATGCTATCCTCTTTGCTTTGGTGGTGATCATTGCCATGATGATTCATTCCTGTAGATTTCCTTACATATGTATCCTGGTTGTTCAATATGTGTCTTGTCTAATCTTCCAATAATGTTTAGAATGAACTGTATTGTATGCCTGAATGCATGTTTCACCCAGAAGAGAAGGCATTCTCCAAGGGATGCTGAGCACCAACACCCAGCCTCAGTTTTTCTGTCTGAGGACAAGGTTCAGTATGCTGAGGAAATGGTCTCAAGGCTTCATCAATCCCATGGACATCCCCCTGCTATTGATAACCTGCTTCAAGGCATGCAAGTGTCTTCTGCAATTCTTCAGGACTGCCATGATTCATTCAAGGCTGCTGATGAGCAAAGGGTGAAAGCCAGCACCCAGTTCTTTTCTGACATTGGATTGATGGCTCTGTTGTGCCACCATAACATAGTGTTGTGGATGGTCAATATGACCTCTGCTGATAAAAGACAGTATTATGCCTTGGCTTTACTTTGGGAGCTCCTAGCTAACCTTCCAAAGACAATGAAAGTGGGCTGTCTATATGCCATTGGCTGCCAGCTTTATCATAGCTGTGTTAAATGGAATTTCCTGGAGGAAGATCTTGCCAGAGTCCAGTTTGGAATTTCAGTCTTCCATGCCTTTGCCCATAACTAGGCTTGTCAACTGGTCTATCATCCAAGAAAGTGTCAAGGTTTTGGTCTTTCTGATGGTAAAGGTTGTAAGAGGCTATAGAGTGCGCTCAAGAAGCTAATACCTTCACTATGTGTCTCTGGAGTAGGTTATTTAGTTGAGCTTGTTCTATAGTATCATCAACACTTGTTTGTTCTTGATACTCAAGTGTTCTTTTTATGCCAAAAGTCTTTGTCCAATCTCGGAGTGTGGATGGCCCGTAAATGGATGAAGTGTCAAAAGTGGAAGAAAGATGCAGAAGCTGTTCTAGTTGGACATGACTTGCCAACTCTATGGGATGAATGGACTGCTCAAGTGGCTGTACAGACTAAGCCTTCACCAAGAAAGTGTTTTCTATTTTTAATGGTGGTTATATTACTAATAGAAGTTCCAGGACAGTCCAAGAATAAAGGTGCTCAAGCTGTAGAGAAGGCACTTGTTTTGACAGAGAATGTTGCAGAGATTCAAAAGTGCATCACAAATCTTGAAGGGCAACTCTCAGTTTCAGATAGTGACCCCCTCAGCATTAATGCTGAGCTTCAGAGCACTAAGGAGCATCTGGCTATCATGAAAGCTGCTTTGAATGCCAATTTGGCTGCTCTAGGAGTGGAAGAGACCAAAGAGTTGAAGAAGCTCAAGACAAGTTGTTATTTGCAAGATAGAATGAATGCTAGGGCATTGAAATGCTGTATACATAACTGTCTTTGCCAAAGGAAGTTTGAATTTGACTGTTTGGCATATGAATACCGTCAGACAATCAATGGTGTGTTCTGTTTTTGCTTTTCTGCCTGTATACTTATTACTTTTGGCAGACAAGAAACTTCATGCTCATACTCAATCTGCAATCAGTCATCGGGAGCCTGTGATTATTTCATTGGTTTCCAAGTATAATGCTTTTTGTGAGAGGCTCAAACATCATATCACCCATAGGATTGCACCACAAAGTGCCCTCCCCCCTCTAAAGATTTCCAAGAAAAGACTATGGAGTTTAGATGTGAATAATGAAATTTGGCAAGATGTTGGTCTAGAGGATTATGAGCACATGAATTCCATTCCTAACTGGCTTGGGGATGAGAAAGTCCACCAAGGAATACAAGCCATGTTAGAGCTTAATCATTGTAAAGAAGAGGAGAGAAGGCTCAGAAGAGAGAGGCCTGCAATGCAATGCTGGATGGAGAAGGAATGGAATGTAGTATTGAAAGCTTTGGAAGACACAGGTGAGTTTTTCCTAGATATCAAACAATGTAAGTATAAACAACATTTTATTAGAGAATGGTGCTATGCAACACCAACTGGAATTGCATAGAAAAAACTCCTGGAGCTGTGTGGTAATTGGCAGAGAGGTGTTCAAGACATCCCCCCCTTATCTGACATCTCAATGTCATGGGGTCCATCTATTCTTGACATAGCTGCTGTGAACTCTAATGCCTTCAAAGATCTAGCTGAAGATGATGATTCTAGCTCTTTGGAATCTGGCAATGATGATGAAGATGCTGAAGATGCTAAAGTAATTGACTTGCTAGAGGACTTTGGTATGTTGAATGCCACTGAAACCTGTGAAGATGGGGTGGAGAGGTCTTCTGATGTGGCAGATATGTATATACATAGCTAGGAAAGGACACAGAGTAGAATAGTTAGATCATTACACTCTGCACAAATATGTATATATTATACCATATCATTCTGGTAAGAACTGCACTTAGAGAAGTTTACTGATGGAAATTCCATGACATTGGTGGGAGTTCCACTGCTACTATATGGGATTCTCATATAACCCTTGTGGAAGTCCCTTATGACCCTTGTGGGAGTCCCTCTGGTCCTCCATGGGACTTCCATGCCCCTTGTGGGAATCCCTCATGATTCTCGTGGGAGTCCCTCTGGTTCTCTCTGGGACTTCCATGACCCCTGTGGGAGTCCCTCATGATCCTTGTGGGAGTCCCTTTGATCCTCTGTGGGACTCCCATGCCTCTTGTGGGAATCCCTTGTGACCCTTGTGGAAGTCCCTCTGGTCCTCCATGGGACTTCCATGCCCACTATGGGAGTCCCTCATAACCCTTGTGGGAGTCCCATACTGTCTCTGGGAGTCCCTCATGACCCTTGTGGAAGTCCCCCTGGTCCTCCATGGGACTCCCATGCCCCCTATGGGAGTTCCTCATGATCCTCATGGAAATTCCACTGATTCTAGGATTTCCACTATAGTTCACTTGATGCCATGGGCAACTCTCATTATACTTGTGGACAATCTATTAATGCATTCAAAACAGCCACAGGCTTGACCTTGTTCAGCAAGTGATGTCTTAGGATTCTCAGCAAGATCCACCTATGTATTGCTTTGTGGGTATTCCATAGTTCTTGGTAAGAGTACCATTGGTATCTTATATTTCTCCAGTCTCTTTGAGTGGTACTTGTTGTGAAATTGCCATCTTGTGTGTAGATCCACTAATATTGGTGCATGTACAATTTACATCATAGTACCATTTCATATATTCTATGTCCATTCATAGATGTTTGCATAATCAACTAAGTTTCAAACAAATACAAACATTGCATTTGACTTATGGAATACATATTATATTATCATTTTTGAGGCTTACATAATCAGCATCAAAGTGGTTCAAATTACTTTTTATGTAATCTCTTTTATGAGGGCATGGGAATCCCACAAGCATGACAAATCATGTTCAAAATTAAGTAAAATTCACTTTGGAAAAGGATTTTTTTTTGGTTGTGGGAATCCCATAAGCATGACAAATCATGTCCATATTAAGTAAAATTCACATAGGAAATGGGCTTTTTTTTCAGGTTGTGGGATTCCCACAGGTCTTACATAATTGCTTGAAATGGCTAAATAATCATATTTCACACAGGGAGGCAATAGGGGTGAGGATGCCCTGCACATTCCCATATAAAAACAACCTATTAGCTTGAGTTTTATGCAGAAATATTACAACTAATAGCTTGTCAAAAGTGGTTGCTTGAAGTGCAGGAGGGGTAAGTGATGTTTTCAATCACACAAAATGGATGGTGCTGATATGCTATGATTTGTTAAGGTCATGCAAACTCCTCGCAGGAACTCCGGGAACTCTGGAGTTGGTCAGAGTTGGTTGGAACTTGGCCTTAGCTTATGTGCTATGCCCTTGCTGTTAATTGGGTCCTGGAGAAGTGGAGCAGATCAGAGTAACTTGGAGACATTGGTGATGTCGACGAGCTCAAGATAGACGATGATGACGATGAGAGTAATGCCAAAGTCCAAAGCCTAGATCAGATGAGGGGACAGACAGGGTCGGACAGAAAGAGTTTATCTTAGTCGATATTCAGACTAGAGTACATGAGTGTAGATACAGATTATATACTACTGGTATATACTGCGGAGTCCTGAAGCAGAGCAGTGCTCCAGAGGTACATATGAAGGTACTGTGCTGCGGAAACACTGGGTCGGAGTAATCTATGAGGCGAGAGGAGCAGATGTAGAGGGACTAAAGGAGATAGTACACTGGATACTAATGGAGATTTACCAAGTTTGGAGGTTTGGAGGTGTGGAGGTGTCCCAGACGACCGGAGTTGAATGAGGTGAAATCATGGATATGACAGTATCCCCCTCTTAGGCCTGAACCCTTGAAGGCCATTAGCGAGGAAAAGAATGTGGAGTGGAGGAGCGGAGTCTGAAAGTCCGGAGTACACCAAGCTATGATATGAAATCTGTCAAGTGCGCTTTTTTGTCCTTACATACCTTCCTACCACCAACATGTCCAACAAATATGACTACCTCAAGTCCTGGTTTAATGAACGCATCGCCAAGGTCGACGCAGATGACAACAACGAGCTCAGCACAATGAAATTCGCAGAGTACTGGAGACAACTCAAGGAGAAGAAGGCCAAGGAGGAGGCAAGAAAGAAAGCGGAGGCAGAGGAGTGCCAGAGAGCAGAGGAGGTGCTTCAGAGAGCGGAGGAAGCTCGACAGAGGGCAGAGAGCAGAGGAGGCGCTTCAGAGAGCGGAGGAAGCTCGACAGAGGGCAGAGCATGTGAAGCGCAGAGCAGAGGCGGAGGCACAATGCCAGATGGAGGAGGAAGAGGAGAAGCAGAGGGCAGAGGAGTTGGCCAAAAAGAGGGTAAGGGGCGACTTGACTGTGCTCACTATATACTGACCACCACAGGCCGAACAAGTCCAAGCAGAGCAGGGCCCTGGAAGGAAAGGTAAGGGGGTCGTGTGCATGAGGTGTGCAAGGACGGGGATGGAGTGTGTGCCTGGAGAAGGCAAGGCGACGGCGTGTGTGGGATGCCAACAGGCAAGGCAGAGGTGTGAGAAGCCCAGAGAGGAGGGGACAGAGAAGAAAGTGGTCCAATGGAGGAAGAGAGTGGAGGAGAAGGAGGTGCCTAAAGGCAGCCAGAGGAAGAAGGCGAGGACAGAGTTGGAGCCAGGAGGGAGCGGAGGGAGGATGGAGGAGCAGGAGGAGTGGACGCTCTGACAGGAGCTCCATGACTTTGGTAAGTGGTTCCTTGTTCGGTGGGACTGGCAGAACCATCACCTGGAGCAGCAAAACAAGCTGCTGGGGCAGCTTATGGAGTTGAAGTCAAAGGAGATCTGGGGTGTGGGGTTGGAGGAAGACAATGAGGACATCGACACAGAGTTGGAGAGGGAGGAGTTGGGGAAGCTGATGGCGGAAAAACAGATCGTGGAGGTTGGAGGAGTGACCGCCATTGTGGCTGGTCTGATGGCGGAGGCACAGAAAGGAGAGAGAATGGAAGGGCTAGAGGTGGGGTTGGAGTCAGAGTCAGAGTTGGAGTTGGAGTTGGAGTTGGAGTTGGAGTTGGAGTTGGAGTTGGAGTTGGAGTTGGAGTTGGAGTTGGAGTTGGAGTTGGAGTCATCAGAGGACTTGGAGGACTTGGAGGAGGAACCGGCAGAAGGGATCGACAAAGGAGTTTAGAATACCTTGTACCACTAGTTAGGAGTTGCAAAATGCAACAATGAGTTGGACTCAAACATGGGACAGAGCAGAGTAGCCCAACAAAGCCCAGAGCGAAGAGAGCAGAGTTGACCTATCAAAGGCTGGAGTGATACAGCAGAGTCCCTATCCCTCTTTTAGGAAGACAACCGAGAGAGGGAGGCAGAAGGAACTTTATGAAGCGGAGTATGCGAGGGCAATGCTAGTGCCCTAACGAAGGGAGAGTAAAGGAGGTCAGATCGAAAAACGGTAGATCAAAGGTGGCAGAGTGAGCCAAAGGAACAAAGTCCGGAGGCTGCGGAGGGCCCTAGGTGCTGGCAAGGCTGTCATGATAAAACAGATGAGGTATTGCTCCAAACCCTGTCACTCAACGGAGCAAAGCAGGGGAGTCAATGGTATCCAGAAACAAGATGACAGTTTACTTCCAATGAAAATGACATATAGTCAACAGAGTTGATCACCAGAGTTCTGAGAGAGGGTGGAGATATGGGTCTGGAGTTAGGGCCGGAGTTAGAGCCAGAGTTCATAGAACAATCCGGAGGAAATCGCCATCAAGATGCGAGAGACAGAGTGTGCGATGTAGAGTGCAAAGCGCAGAGGAGAGAGAGGTAGAACTCATAGGAATCTGTACCAACATAGATGTCCAGGTTAGGGAAGCTTGTCAGAGGTGATATATCCACATGAGGTCCGGAGGTTTGGGGTGTCGGAGAAGAAAGGAGATGGACAAGACGGGAGATCAAGTCCAGAAAAGGATGGAGATGACTAGAGTGGTCAAATCCGCAGGAGAGAATGGAGGTGGACATGACTGAGGGTCAGAGGTCTGGAGGTCAGAGGAGATACTAATATCATCAAGAAGTCGACAGTAAAGGACATTGACACAAAGACGCAGTCTTCCAATGTCCGACAGATGATGAAGAAAGTATCTGTGGAATTTTTCGGAGTAAAAGAGCGGAGTTGTTAACCAGATCATCTCGGAGGTTGATGGTAAAGGACATTGACATGAAGACAAAAGTCTCCCAATGTCTGACAGATGACGATGAGGGCAACAGGGGAAGAGAATGGAGGTCGGAGGTCATTCAGCTGGAATTCGCTGAGCAATGGGAGTCAATGTCAGACTACCCAAGGCTTGGAGACCGGAGATGCCGGACTAGAAGCGAGAGGACTTGGGACAGTCCCTCACTTTGTGGCCAGCAAGACCACAAACAAGACAGAGGTTGAGGTTGAAATGTTGTTGACGCTCAACAGCAGAGAGCTTTCCATCTGGTCCTAGCTCGAAAGCGGGTTCAGCAGCTTTGGGGTTGGAGTCCTCAGAGTTCCCAAAGATAAAAGAATGTGGGAAGGGAAGGTCAGAGAAGGGATTAGGATAGCCAGAGTCGGAGATGGAGTTAGAGATGGACTTGGAGTCAGAGGTAGGTTCGGAGTTGGAGGGCATCATGGAGGAGGAGGTTGGAGCGGAGATGATTGAGGTGGTGTGGCCGGTGATGAAGGTCTGGTGATTAAGCTCAGACTTACGCTCCCAATAGCGTGCATCAATGGACTGCGCAAAAACACGCAAGTCTGGTAATGTATGTATGTGACTTACCAACACAGGAGATCTCATCCTTGATGTGGTCTGGAAGTCCGGAGTAAAAAAGGTGCTGGAGAGCACCGTCTCCATAACCTCGGAGTTGACATGCTAAGTGGTTGAACTCCACCACGTACTTGTTAATATGTTGCCCATCTTTGAAGGACAGATGGTGGAGTTGATGCTCAGGATCACTGACTGGGTCATGAGGGCCAAAATTAGTCTGGAGTTCCAAGACAAATTCCTGATAATTCTCCATCCACAAGGGATGGAGTTCAGAGGAGTCAGAGGAGGGATCAGAGGAGAGGTCAGAGGAGAGGTCGGAGTTGTCTGCCGGAGGAGGTTGGGTTAGAACCATCCTAAAGCCATACCTTTGAGGTAAGACTGTGCAAATGTGACTTTAGCGTGGTCAGAATGGAAGGCTCTTGGACGATTCTGGAAGTTAAGCTCGCACTGGACTAGGAAAGTGTGGAGCTTGCGGGAGTCCAAGCCATCAAACTGGTTTGGAGTGCAGCTTAGTTCTTTGGTCAGAGCTAGAGGTGGAGCAATTAGCAGATTTTGCTAGATTGCTGATCGCATGGAAGAGGAGAGTGAGAGCATCTCTAGGAACACTCTTATCTTTTGAGCCGGGGTGGTCCAGGCCATCAGAGAGTGCAGAGTCATCCAGAGGTGCAGAGTCATGAACTTTCCTATCCAGGAGTTGGGCTCCTGCAGTCGGAGGTTGTTGAGGTCATGTCTGCAAGGTGGAGCTGAGTGGACAACAAGCGGAGAAACCATGGAATTGGACGTTGACAGCTGGACGTTGACAATGACTGGCAAAGATACTGACGGAGGCATGACGAGGGGAGTCAGAGGTGTTCATAGCCGGAGATACCACTTGGTACGAGTGCTGGGGTGATTACACAAGTGAATGAATTGAACAGCAAGTGGAAGTCTGAATATACTGTTAAGGTTGTGCAAACTCCTCGTGGGAACTCCAGAAACTCCGGAGTTGGTCGGAGTTGGTTGGGACTTGGCCTTAGCTTATGTGCTATGCCCTTGCTGTTAATTGGGTCCCAAAGAAGCAGAGCAGATCAGAGTAACTCGGAGACATTGGTGATGTCAATGAGCTCAAGATAGACGATGATGACGATGAGAGTAATGCCAAAGTCCAAAGCCTAGATCAGATGAGGGGACAGACAGGGTCGGACAGAAAGAGTTTATCTTAGTCGATATTCAGACTAGAGTACATGAGTGTAGGTACAGATTATATACTACTGGTATATACTGTGGAGTCCTGACACAGAGCAGTGCTCCGGAGGTATGAAGGTACTGAGCTGTGGAAACACTGGGTCGGAGTAATCTATGAGGTGAGAGGAATGGATGTAGTACAGGATTAGAGGAACGAACATAGAGGGACTAAAGGAGATAGTACACTGGATACTAATGAGATTTACCAAGTTTGGAGGTTTGGAGGTTTGGAGGTTTGGAGATGTGGAGGTGTGGAGGTGTGGAGGTGTGGAGGTGTCCCAGAGGACTGGAGTTGAATGAGGTGAAATCATGGATATGACAGATTGTACACTGAAGATAACATTGTACATGGTCGCAAAGATGAAAACCTATGTGTGTGAATGCTTCAACAGCCTCAAGATGGATAAGAAGGTGGATGAACTTGTTGTGGAGGCAGATGGAAAATTGATGGCAGGACCAAAGGGCAAGGCTGTATGGAAGGAGCTGTGGAAGATATATTCCAACATGAAGACAGAGGGTGCAAAGATGAAGGCAGGGGGGCTGTGTATGCCATCCATAAATGCATGGACAACACTTTCAAGCAACACCTGGGACTGTTGTCGAAAGTGGGAGTGTTGTTCGCAAACCAGACGTCTTTCCAGTGGATGCACATGATGACAGAATATTTACAAGACATGATCAATGAACAATATTTCCTCCCAGTTGTTCATATGTATCATGTGGTTGTTTGCAGCAGTGGCCATCATGTAATCAAGCTTCATCATCTCATATTGACATAAGATGATATTCTGTCAACCATACAGCAGTGTGACAA
>JBBPQL010000616.1:0-20658 GCA_038092515.1 Boletus subparvulus | reverse complement strand
TATATGTTATAATATACTATGGTACATTGTGTGAACATGGTATCTGTGTCCTGAAAGATTTCACAAGCTAATAATGAAGATTTGATGAAAGAAAGAAAACATAACCGCTTTTTTGACACATTTGAGTGACACGCAAGACTTGAAATCCTTACTTTGGGGCGTGGTCGGCAATACCAGCCCAATGACCCGCACTGGTTCAGCCGCTGCTAAGTCCGTTCAAAAGAAAATACAAAAATGACGAACACAGGCAGCACACGACCTGAGAGAGCGGAGAGGGGTACATAAGTAGAGACGGCGCTCGCAAACTTCAGTGGTCTTCCCCATCGGTATGTTCTCTTATACTTCAGGGTGACCAGGATCCCGCCCGATTGACTTGCATGGGTCGCCGATTCGTTTGGCACGGCCGGACTGAGTGTACAGGTTTCGAATCGATGCGAAGCGGAGTATCCGTTTGACGGATCGAGGGATCGTCGATCATCAATGTATCGTCCTCGACTCGGACGTCTTTTAAATCAGCTATTACAATGGCCAAGGTATTAGACCATGGACCCCATTCTATAGCTATCGCAGTCGCTGCAGTCGCGATAAGTATGCAAGGAACTTTCCATCGAGCCGCGTTACCCAGGGGATGGGTCCCAGTTTGGTCCAACAGACGGTGAACTCGTTCCGGAACAAGTACTGTTTGGCATGCAAGGTTGTATCAGAGAAGATCGAGCATCGTGACGAAATGCAGATTCGTGTTCATAGGGGGCCTCCGATCCGTTTGCAAGACACTGGGCGCGATCGGCCGCAAGGGTCATGCCAAGTGTTGAACAACCAAGTTCTCCGCTCAGATTGCAAGCGAATGAGGGTGTAACGAGCAGCATGACTCTCGTCATTGGAACTTTTCTAGTCTTTGGATGGTCTTTTTTGAAGGTCCAATGACACTTCTCCGATGACCGTCCAGCCTGGGTCGGGACGGGATTAATTGGATCACGTGACTCGCGACTTGATGAGGCGCGTCGCGTGTCAACTTGTCCTTTTTGTTCCTTCGCCACAATCGCAATTCAAGCCTCAACCATGGAAGCCAGGTATGCGTGGAACTAGCGTATATTTTAGAGTCCTCACCCTTTTCTAGGCGCAAACAGCTCCTTCAAGACCCAAATATCTATCCAGAGTTCTACCAGCCAGGCCAGAAACCATCTCAGCGTGCAAAAACCAGTGTTATCGTGAGTAAGCGAACTCTGCATCTGAGGCACATACCTCAACTTGATCAGCCTATCTCTTCCTCTAGTTCTGGGTCCTCTGGGCCCCAATCTTTCCCATCTGCCGTGAAGAACGATTACAGGGCCCGCCCAGTTATCATTTCGTCTGATGAAGAGGACGACGCGTAAGTTTCCCACCCACGTGTTCTTTTCCAGTGTCTTGACGTAACCAGCCCAACACAAAAGTCCTCTCAGCCTACCATCGATGCTGGAGTGGCAGTCAAGAGCCAAATACTAGCCGCTCTTGATCGCGCTACACCCGCAGCGCCACCGCAACGTACAGCCGTGCCGGCTCCCATCGAAGTTCCCGCAAAAACTCGGGTTCCCAGTAATGCAGATGTCCCAACGTGGGAGACTTTCGATACGCCCGACGAGCGTGACCTCCACGATCCTCGCATGTCTGCTACTGAAGCAGAGAAGGCCCTACGTGCGCTGGTCGAAGATACTGTGAATAGCACCGAAGATACAGAAATTGACATGAGTGAAGCGATCGTTCCTGGATTCGTAGATGGCTTCGTGCTGCTGCCTCACCAGGTCATTGGGCGAAACTGGATGCGCGACCGTGAGACTGGCAAGAAGACAGGAGGGATATTGGCTGATGACATGGGGTGAGTAGACATGCTGTGCACATGATTATTTCTGACGAAAAGCAGTCTCGGTAAAACTATCCAGACCCTCACCCGTATTGTTGATGGCCGTGCCAAGAAGTCAGACAAGCAGGACGGATGGGCTGCTAGTACACTGTAAGCCATGTCCACACATTCGATGCGGGAGATGGTATTTATCTCATTCCTTTATAGCGTCGTCTGCCCTGTCTCTCTTGTCTCGCAATGGGCTTCCGAGATTTCACGTATGGCGGTTGGGCTCCGCGTCATCGAGCACCACGGCCAAAGTCGTACAACAGACCCTTTGAAATTGCAACAAGCTCATGTTGTTGTGACGTCCTACTCGATTGTTGCATCTGAATTTGCAACATTTGCTCCAGAGGCCAAGGATGAGACCAAATCCAAGAAGTCGAAGTCGAAGGCCATGGCAGCAGCCTCAGACTCGGATTCGGATTCCTCGGAAGGATTCGCAAAAAAGCTGGCCAGTAAAAAAAGAACTGGGAAGTCGAAGGATGCGCTGTTCCGAGTGCAGTGGTTCCGCATTGTGCTCGGTATGTGATGCTATGACTGATCTGAAGTGCTGATCGTTGAAGAACTATTTGCAAATAGACGAAGCTCATAACATCAAGAACCGAAACACAAAAAGTGCCCTTGCGTGTTGTGCGTTGGAAGGTAAATTTAGATGGTGTCTCACCGGAACCCCAATGTAGGTACTTTTACTTTCGTCCACTTGCATTTCATTCAACCGTGATACCAGGCAAAACACCGTTGAGGAGCTTTATTCTTTGATCAAGTTCCTGCGGATCCGACCTCTTAACGATTGGCATACCTTCAACGAGCAAATCGCGAAACCCGTGAAAGGCGGACGACCTAGCCGTGCACTGAAACGTTTGCAGGTAAGTTCACAACCCCCCCTTTTCAGTCTACCCCTTAGCCGAACGCTGCTGCGCTATAGGTTGTCCTGAAATCAGTTATGCTCCGACGCACCAAGAATCAGATCCTGAATGGCAAGCCGCTCCTTCAGCTACCTGACCGTATCCTCGAGCTGGTCGAATGTTCTTTCAATGCCACTGAAAAAGAGTTCTATCGGTTGCTTGAGAACAGAATGACATCGGAGGTTAATAAGCTTGTCCAATCCGACAAGGTCAGCTATACGCATGTATTGGTTTTGTTGCTTAGGCTCCGCCAAGGTAAGAGATACAATCGTAGCAAAGGACAGGATTGATCAAGCTGGGTTGGACACCAGCCTGCAACCACCCCTGTCTTATTTCCAAGGATTATCGCATCGACCAAGATGCAGCAGAGCCCAAAGCCTCTAATGACGACGAAGACGATGCAGAGGATCTCGCGGCTATGTTTGGACAACTGGGCATGTCGGGTGCGAAGAAGTGTCAACTCTGCCAGACCGCGTCCGTCGTTCCTATCTAACTTGTCTACTTCGTCCTCATTCTGCCTACCACAGCCTGACAGCGGGAGACGATGCAACACACTGTAAAGAATGCCAATCTGTTGCCAAAACCACACAGCCTACCTTCAACTCAGACCTTCCTCCTGAGTCTGCCAAGATCAAAAAAATCTTGAGTATCTTGAAGATGATTGATGAGCGCTCTGAGGGTGTGGAAAAGACAATCATTTTCTCGCAGTTCACAACCATGTTGGATTTGATCGAACCGTTTCTGGATGCAGATGGTGTCAAGCATGTTAGATGTACGTATATTTTCGTTAAATTTTGCCATTCCTTTCCTGTCCCGTCGCCCCTGTGTGCCGAGCGTAGTGCACTGACAAATTCACGCCACCAGACGACGGTTCTATGTCCAAGGACAAACGTGAAGCTAGTCTGGAGAAGATTCGGAACAGCAAGACCACGCGGTGTATACTGATCTCATTCAAAGCGGGCAGCACCGGTGAGTTCCGTAAATGTTTGCCTTTGCCTTTGAGTTTCCGTCGTTTTCCTTGTCTTCTGTGATGACCTGATGCGGCGTCACATTTCCTGTCTGTCTGCATTCTGGGATCATGGCTTTTATAAAGAACGCTGGTTGGTGTTCCGGCGAACCCCTTGTTTTCTTATCATTTTCTACTTCCTGAATCTTGTTTCATCTGCGATCCCCATGGTACTAATAAGTTTCTATTACCGTTGTTCCGCTTGTTCGGTTGTGGTGGGATTGGGGCGGACTGGATATGGTGTGATTTATCATCCTAGGCCTTAACCTCACCGCGTGCAACAACGTGATTCTCGTTGATATATGGTGGAACCCTGCGCTTGAGGTGGGTTTTTTGTTATTGCCATTGTTATTCGTGCTGATCGGGCATTTCTGCCCTTACGTTCTCTGCTCGGTTCCCAATTGTTCTTTTTCCTTTTCCTCTCATTCCTTGGTCCTTACGCTTGGTTGCTCGCTATGGTATTCGCTAAACACTATCCCCATCCACGGTGAATTATCGGGTGTGACAACAAAACATTGGGACGACAGGATCAAGCGTATGACCGTGCACATCGATTTGGACAAACGCGGGACGTCAATATCTACAAACTCATGATACCCGATACGGTGGAGTCTAGGATCTTACAGGTGAGTGTGCGATAGGTTACATTCACGTCTCTTTCTCCCCACGGAGTTATATGACGCCAACGCTGATTGCGTCTTACCCCAATCTCTTCCCCCTACTTGGATGTGACCCATGACACTTGACTGACGTTCCTCCTTTCATTTTTCCCCCATCCTCATACCAGCTTCAAGATGTTAAACGGGAACTCGCCAAGGCGGCGTTGAGTGGTGACAAGATCAAGAACATGAAACTCGGCATGGACGATTTGTTGGCGTTGTTCAGAGGAGGTGGACGGGATGATGACGACGACGACGACGACTAGGGGTGATGCAGTGATGCGGGGGAACTTGGCTTGTAAACCTACGAACGATACGCTGGTCTCTGGGACACTTTTTGATTTGAATATGAAGATAATTTGGTGTTACGCGCACGCTGCCAGTGCCGCCATCGGCGTTGAGTGGGAAGACCGAAAGTGGAAAGTACCAACGATCGTTGGGACTTGGCGTTTACTGTTCTGACGTCGGTCACATCCTCGGCGAGAACGAGGATACAGGGCAACCGATAGGCTCCTAACTGCTCATATTGCGCCTAGACTCTGTCTCAGGTGTAATTGGTGGAGAAGGAGGGACTAGGCTGGAACTCTGTGGTCTATGGCCTGCCCGCGTGGGCACTGACAGCTTGGACTCTGTTGGGGGGGACGATACTGTCACTCGCAATGCGTCACGTCCGATCCGCCAGCGCCGTCCCATCGCTGGGCCTCAGTCCCGCATACACAGCGGGGCAAAAAGCGATTCAAAGTTGCGCGAGAAAGGTGACAAAGTGACCACTCGGGCTCCCCCCGGGCCCGGGTCTGTGGCGGGATGTTGCCTTGAGGCCTATGGAACTACGGATTCAAGAAAGGTGGTGATACTAACCCCCTGAGCGAAAGGCGAGAATCGTGAGTAGGGTCTTGGCCATGGGATGTGCTGGGTGGTTAGTAGTACCGTACTGGCATGCCAGCCTGAGCTCGCGCTTCAACCTCGCGCTACTTCCCTGGACCATCGGCCTAGTTTCCACCAGCTTGAAGTGCCCTCAGGCCCGCCAAACTTGGGGCATCACTGACTCGGACTGGATCGGAAACCAGTCGCCTGTAAATATGTTTCGTCGTCCCAATCATACCGCTGGTTGATACTTGGTTGCCTGCATGCACTCAAACCTCCAATCGCATCTCGCTTGATGACGCCGTCACCCAATGGGCCCCGGGAACTCGGCCATTTCAAAGACGTTTCGTCGAGTGGGTGAACCGCTGGGGAAACGCTATCCAACCTGGGCTCAAGCCATCATAGCAGCAAGATCAAATACGATATAGAACCAGAGATGTGATGTCCAAAGGAAAGACGGATAGTACTAGTAAGTAGATAGAGTGTGAATACCTATCCAAAATGTCCCATGATCCTATATCATCCGCGTGCTGGGACGCAACTCTAAATTACTCTCCCTCAGTCGAACATTGCAATGCAGACAGTCAAAATGCCCCTTGCGCACCCTGCCCAGCCCATCCGCCAAACCCATTCGGTCCCAGTAGCTGTTGTTGCTGTTGTTGGTTCAAGAACGCCGTCGTTCCAAACGTAGTCTGAGGAGTCACCCCCGAAAAACCTACCTGCCCCATCTGCATCGCTGAAAATGGATTCGTCGCCCCGCTTGCTGAGAGCGGTATCTGGCCCGGAGTACTGACCGGCGCAAAGGGATTCGGCGCCGGGCCAGTCGGGCCGAATGGCGTAGGTGGGAAAGACGGCGCCGGCGTGGATGTCTGCGATCGGACGTACGGAATGGGTGGTGTGTGCAGCACGCCCCCTATCGGAAGTGCTATGACCGGCTGCACAGAGAGCGTCGTGGGCGTGGATATGGCCATAGACACGGACATGGGCGATGGCGAAAAAGGGTTCGAGCTCGTGGAGAAGGTGGTGCCATTCATGCTTGCGGCGAATGGTGACTGGTTGAACGGATTCGTCGCGCCGAGGTGGAGCGCGGGACTAGGTAGGGGCGCAGAAGGAGCGAAAGGAAACTGTGGGCCGGGTGTTGATACCGATATCGGGCTGGCAGCGAGCGAAACAGTCGCGTTGGCTTGACCGAGGGATAAATGCATGAACGGATTCGAGGGATTGCCGAGCATCGTTGGTTGTTGTTGAACCGGGACCTGCGGTTGGGAAGGGAAAGGTGAAACCGGGCTATACTGGAGTGGAAGCGAGGAAGATTGGGAAGGTCCCTGCAGGGAGATAAGGTCCTCCCATACTTGCCCTGCAGGTTTCTGTATGGAGGGTTGTGCCACCGCAGGTTGTCTTAATGGGGGTGCCACAGTAAGTTTATCGGAAATGGTAAGTGGCGGTAGAGGATGTGAAATAAATCGCGTTGGAGGTGGCGCATTGTGCGATAGCGAAGGTATGGTGGCCAAAGGGCGAAGCCTCGAGGGTAAGTTTTCGGGTGTTTTAGGTGGGAGCGGAGGTCCGGGAGACGTGTTTCGCTCTATTTGCACTGAGTCTGTTGGTGGAGTTGATCGTGGCCGAGGAACTGCAGATGTTGCCCGCAGGTTAGCCATGTGCTGGGAGGCTGAGCCAGACTTTCGGTCCATGAGTCGTTTGAACTCATATTTCGCTAAGGGAATCATTATAAGGAAGTTTCAAGGCAGATAAGAGTTTTTTTCCCTACAACGTATGAATTTCTCCAGCTCGGAGTCACGTTCCGAGTCTACCATATTTGCTGGGGGTGGGTGGCGAGCCTCGTCGGGGTTATACAACGCGTTAGACTTGATATTCCCCTTGTCCTTCATAACCTTGCGTGAATCGAGTTAGGATTAGCTCAATTAATAAGGACAATGCCTAACTTCGACTTGTTCCTTGCTCCATTCATCCAGGGTAATACTCTTACTACACAGGTGTCTGTCAGGCCGAGGAACCGACATGCATGAGCACAGTTGACATACACTTTAGTGATGTGCGTCCCGATTTTGCGATGGATGCTGGCACAATTCACACTATCCACTCGTCAACGTCTGTGCTACCATGCAGAGATGCGAAAACGAGTGCGCACCAGATAAAAATGCCAAGATTGTGAGAAGCCCATCTTGGAGCGCGTGCTTTACAGTCTGCACAGACATCTGTAAGGTGGTGGAAAGCGCAGTGTTAGGTTTGTACCGTCTCCAGCGGTTTGCGCCTTCCGAGATGAAGGATGTTACATACCATTTCCGGGTTTCACGACCAGTTCCAAGAGGATGCGGCGGTTCCGCTCGGACACGATCTTGCTGACACTAGTCGACATAGTTCACAGCGAACCAACGAGCTCACTTCAAGTGGTCACAGTGGCGACGGGACTCGGTGTGAGGGGAACTTAAATTACGGACCCTGGAATTTGCATTACATAATCAGTCAGTGATCGACGAAGTTCCAAACCAGTTCCAAGTGCGACTGGCACGGCCCTCTGAGTCGGACTGACCGCACCTTTTATCACTTACTTGCATACGTCCAGGTTCTTAAGTTTGATTAACTATACCGCAAGGTTATTTACGTCGCTTCGTGAACACCAGCGACTCTCTTCTGGCATGTCCACATTACAGGGACACAGCGTCTCAGCGTCCACCGATCCGGAAGACGAGTGGCAGCAACGTGTTCTTGACCAATTTCATAGTTTCCCTTTCTCCTCGGATGAAGCTTTTCAGGTATGCCTGTTTGATATACCATCCTCGTATCCAATGACCTGCTGGTTCCTAGCAAGGTCTTTCTGGAATATTTGCACACGAATCAATGAACCAGATGCCTGATAATGAGAGGTCAGAACTTATTTTGAAGACGAAAATATTCTATTTCAACCGGTGTGTGACTCTGATAACTCTTTTCGCTCGAGAAGCCGTCACCTCATTTAATTGAGCTAGCGTTACTGGTCACAATATCAGTCTCGAAGACGTCCAGGCCAGCTGCACCGCGGACTTGAATCGCTTCCATGCTCAGAGCGGAAATGAACGCAATCAGACCTCTTCGGGAGCAGAGCACGGAGAGATGCGCACCTTGACTTTCGCCGAACTGAAAAGCTTGATTGAGCAGGGAAAGACTGATGACATCCCTAACAACAAAATCATTCCGGACACCTTGAACGTAAGTTGATCCTGCAAATCCTGCATGACTTGTTGTTTCCGACTTCCTAAATCATTCTAGGACGGCGTTCCCAGCGAATCAACCGCACCGTTGCGGAGAAAACCCTGGGAGGTCGCGAGTCAGTCGTGATACAAATGATAAATCTAAATTGCCCCTTTGCTATCTCGTCCACGGAATTACGACAGCGTCTTTAACTGTGATCGCTCAAACACCCTCGGGTGAGAAGACATTTTCCCTCATTTCTCTCGCATTCGGTTCCCTAAATGAATTATAACGTCCAAGGGTTGGTGGGCTGATGCGAGCGAGAGGTCGGTCGCTGGTTCTGTCCAACGGTCTAGGCCAGTTTCTGGACCCATTCCTTGAGACTGCGAGTGTGACGGTCTAGATTTATTCCTTCCACGTTCGCGAGCGAAGGCGTACCAGTATGATTTACGTATCAAGGGAGGAACCGTCGTCGGCAGTCGTGGATTTCATGATTACGCTCGAACATCATAATGGTGCCCAGTCCACCCTGGCCCATCAGTGAGAACGCCAGTGCTTAATCAAGTCTGTGCTCGGTGGGTCATCGAGATTTGAATCACGTTCGCCAACTCATGTAAGCAAGGACAGGCAATGCTTCTCCGACTGTTCTTGGCGGATGCTCGCACACGCTCGCACCCCATAATTGCTAGGTTCAAAGTGAGTGTTGAAACCCCGACATCCCCGTTGCAGACAGCCGTGCATTCGTGCTATTCTAAGCAACATACAATGATCTGCAGAACAACCCACTTTGAAGAATACAAATCCACGATTGCACTACAGCATTCCAATGTCCCACTCACAGTGTGATCTATCGACTGGGGTATCAAAAGAATCCAAGAGTAGGTGTCAAGCCACTCGCCAAGCATACTCCCCCTACTTCCCACCGAGCCGTTCCGACACCCATTGAGATGTCACATGCTTATCAACATGATAGCCTTCCAGTTTGCGCAGCGCCAATATTCCCTCCATGACCCAATTGTGAGAGTTCCATGCTGGACTCCCACGCACGACGGGGATCGAAGCGAGAGTGGAGTGTAGCTGATGGAGCCTCTCAGAGTCTACTGACCCGACAGGTGTTTTGCCCACATAACCGTTTTCCCCCTCCTTTAGTGTGACTGACTGTGGCGCGTCCAGACTGTAGTCTGAGGCCGAACCCACGATCTGGTACACGAGCGAGTGACCAGAGGATGGTGCGAAAACGACGGCGATGGCCCATCTCGATTTTGAAGATGATGGTTGGCCAAAAGAGGCGACAGAGAGTTCGTAGAATGGAGGCATCGTGATGGTGGTAAGATTGGGGGGTGGTGACGTGTGGGTTGTAAAGTATGCGGTGGTCGACGCAAGTATATATCACGGTAGAGTTAACACAGCGGGTGGAGGAGGGCTTTGATGACTGGGATAGCCGAGTGAGTCTGCGAGCCTTTTCTAGCGTCTCGAGGGGTGAGGGGTGATGACTGATAGAGAGCATCGAAGCACCTATCTGTATAAGTTATAGTAAAGGGCCATGCGACCAACCCCTTCGAGCAAAATGGGATGGACATACCGCCGGACGTTGCTTAGCCAAACTTGGCGACACTTCTACAATTTGCACTTTTTGGG
Organism: Boletus subparvulus; assembly: GCA_038092515.1. NCBI lineage: Eukaryota > Fungi > Basidiomycota > Agaricomycetes > Boletales > Boletaceae > Boletus > Boletus subparvulus. Next base: position 10,521 of record JBBPQL010000616.1, on the reverse strand, counting down.
ATAGATTATTCGATTACCAGGGCACGCAACATGCACTGGTAAGTGGGTGCGATAGCCAGCAGAGGAAGAACTTTACCAAACCATGCCCTCTCAATTAGTACTAGAGCCTGTTGTGTGCGGCTAGCCCCCCTCCCTCCGAACGTTCTCGACTCTAGGGTTCAAGCTCAAGACAGGGTATAATGATATTCTTTTTAGGTTGAACATTCCACCGGAGCGGATCCATCGCGTTCGGGTGGACCATTGATTGAGTAACTGAAGTTATAGCTTTCACTCATTTGAGATTTTCGTACTGTTGATCACAGCGGACCGGCCAGCTTGGTTATGTGTGGATAGGTAGACACTTGCATGTCAATCCTTGCTGAGAAAAGGGGCATGTGAGACAAGCTGGGCTTTCTGAGACTGCGCAGAAGTCGGGGGCGTGCGCTCTACTTCGACGTGTAAGTTATTACGGCGTGGACGCCAACATTAATAGACAGTGAGAGCCGCAGGTCCCAGAGCGACATTTATTGATTGTGACTACTCCCGTCTCAATAGTGCCGCGGTCCACACAAATGCAGTGCTTGAACGACCACGACTCTGATCAATCGATCACGAATACCGCAATGGACGTACTGCAAACCGAGATCGTACATTTGATATATCGGCCTTCCCGCGGGGTCTATTCTGGCGGCAGCGGGCGCAGTTCTGAGACATCTTAGGTTTCTAAGTCTTCATGATCGTGGTCCGCCACCCCCTTGGGCTTTTGGGCTTGGGCGGCTCTGTAGCAATATAGCCAGGCCTGTAACTGCCTCTCTCGGAAAAGAAAAATTACACCACACCTGATTGTTTTCTGTGGGTCCGATGTGTGGCTGCGTTCGATCGACCGTTAATGCCTTGGACTAGCGGTGGTTAGAGTGTCAACAATCGCTAGGCTCTGCAAGCACCCAAGCGAACAGGGACCCAGTGCATGTGATGAGTCACGACGGCGACCTGGTGATAGGCTGGACTCCAGCTCAACAAGCGGGACAACTGCCCGTCAGAAAAGTGGGCGTGGACAACAGGCCACGTAGTTGCGTAGTCGCCGCTGGCAAGATACGATGACACTGACAACGACCGAGCAGTTGTATTTATTGGTCCTTCCGGCTAGGAGCTAAACATCGTTATGTTCATCATCGTTTCCCACGGCTGCTATTAGCTGTCCACGGTCCGCGCCACTGGCAGGTGCTGAACACATCGATATCGGACTCGCCAGAAAATGGGTTTATAACTCTTAATCTCACAAACAATGTCCGACTCGGCTTCCCATATTGCGAGGTACCCAACTTTTTCACCGCTTATCTCGGCCGTCGGGCTCATATCACTTTAGAGAAGCCAAAGGTTTGCATCAGGGTTTGAAGGAGCTACTCAAAACACACAACCCTTGGGATAAGGAGGTCGAGTTTGGTCGCAAGAAGTGAGCCGTCTTGCGCCATCGAGATGCCATCCTGGTCGTGCTCATTGATTGTCTGACAAAGTCTGAGGCGACAATATCTGCGATTGCTACTGGTCGAACCCTATGCAAACGAGTCCAAGGATGCTGAGACGCACATATGGATGCAGACGTCTTACCAGTTCATCTCTCACTACAAGCAGAGCCTCGCAACGCTCGAACGAACATTGCAATCCGCACCTCGTCACCAGCCGCCACGACAAGGCGGTCATGGCCCCGTTGAATATCGCAAGCTTATGCAACGCTTCCGACAGTTCCTTTCAGACGAAGAAAAGTTTTGGACCCAGCTCGTGGTCCGATACCAACGATCCTTCGCTTTACGTCAAGCACGGCCCGTCTTGGTTGCCCTGAACATCTTGACTCCTGCGGATGAGGCCAACCTTCCGAGCCTCCTTGATTCAGGCGATAGTAACGGTGTTTCGACTCAGAATCACGGACGTAATCACTTTTCTTTCCCACCCGAAGAAAGCACACCTGCCCCGGACCCTGCGGAACATGAGAGCAGACTCGCGATCTTGAGCAAGGCCATCGTTTGTCTCGGAGATATCGCCAGATACCGGGAGCTTTACAACGAGGCAGGTGGTCGTCCCAAGGCCGGTCACGAGGATGGTACAGCGCCAGCGAAACGGGGCGGCCGGGGTAGGAGAGGCGGTATACCTGGCTTCGACTCAATCCCACGGGCACGGAATTACGACAAGGCCATACAATGCTACGAACAAGCTCGTCTTCTTGTCCCATACGAGGGCAATTCATCCCATCAGCTCGCTATTCTCGCGTTTTACCAGGGTGACATGTTCAGCTCCCTATTACATTATTATCGGGCGCTCTGTGTCCGCCAGCCATACGACACTGCATCAGAAAATGTCAAAAAAATTCTTAACAAAGCGCTTGATCAGCAGACCAAAAAGACGAAGGACGTTTCCCAGACGGCGATTCTAGAATCCGGAGAACTTCCGCCCCGGCTGAGAGTCGAGTACCTTAAGGAAAACGTCGTCCTTTTGCATGCGTTATGGCGATTAGGTTCAGATAAGTTAGTATATCCATTGTGGTTCTTGCATTTCTCCGCATTAACACGCAATATTTCACAGGATTAAAATGAATCCGGTCGCACACGCGGATGATGTCGCGAAGGACTTCCAGAGCCTGGTATCGGAACGTATTCTTCCGATAGAAACAGTGTCCAAAGTCGTCGTCCTCTCACAAGGAGCTCTCTGGAAACATCGCATGATCCGCGACACTTCACCGCCTTCAAATAGGAGATCAAGCGGACTTACAGATTCCTCAGTCATTGAGTCACAAATTTTGACTCATGTCATCGCTATCCATCGCGTTCTTCTTGAGATAGGCGCCGCTGAGCTGACTGTACCCCCTGAAGATGCTGCAGAGAACGATCTTGCCCAGCGCATCACGGCGCCATTCCGTCGTACCTTACCCGCTCTGCGCATCGCGAGCAAGTGGCTCGTAGCCAATATCAAATATGTTTTGCACGCTGTGCAGTACCCCGTCGGCGAACAAGTTAGCCCCACTGGGAAAGGTACCCGAGGAGTTATAATTGAAGGATTGCCTCTATTTTGGGCTAAATTTGCCCAGTTCTACAGTGCATTGAGTGGTATATTTCCGTCAGTGATGTTACCTCCCCTTACGACGCCTCTGGACGAAGATATCGATCTAAAGGGTTTCCTTCCATTACGGAATCTCCTGGTAGACGGAGGTACATTGAGGGATGCAGTTCCTGGGAACGAGACAGAGGGACAGCAGAATGGAACGCCGCCCCATGGCCGAGAAAAAGTCCATCCGAACGAGGAACAGCTGATGAGGATTTGGGACTTACTTAAGGACGCCAAGTCGCTCGCTGAGTTTGAGGTGAGTTCAATTAATGTGGGGCATCGGTACCCGAATTTACGCCATCATCTTATCAATAGCTTTGCCCCATCCATCTGGATGGTAATACGTTTTCTTTCGACAATGGCGTCTCCGCAATTTCATCTGCGGATATCCACGAGTCGGTCGTCCCCCAAGTCGCCGATCAGATTACTCCCCATGTTCCGCAGGATGTTTCACGCCCGGCAAAAGTGCCAGAAGATGATGCGATGACAGATACGAGCCAAACAGACGACGACCCGGTTGGTGACGCCTTCCGGGAGGCACTCGGGGTAATAGACGACGACGAAGATGGGGAGGTTATTCTTTGGAATCCCAGGTTCGCATTTTCATTCTGACTCACTGGATCTGCCTGAAGTTGACCACACGTATCAGAGCGCTTGGTTCGCCCCCGGCCCCCGTGCCTGGTGCGCTTCCCACCACTCCAATCTTGCACAGTACCACCAAAACGGACCAACTGCCTATTGTAACCAAAGCATCTAGCGAAACAACACCTGGGCGTACGGCACCCAGATCTCCGGTGATTGTACCCAGTACCACAGCTCAAGACCTCTTGAATAACGTCATGGGAACAAAGCGAGGTGTTGACGTTTCTCGCTCACAACGTCCCCCAACATCGAGTACTATTCCGCCCCAGTTTCCTTTTGGGCTTGGGCGGAATGCGCCACCCTCGATCTGGTCGACTTCGCTAGACCAGGGTTCATCCTCTCCGTTGAATTCGCCGTCGATGGGTTTGCGAAGCGATGTCAATGTGGGTCAGACCTTCCCTGCGACAAATCTACAGCGTGCATGGTCGCCACAGCTCGAGTCGACTCAGGCGGGTCGACAGTTAGCTCCGCAACCCTCACCTCATTTCCAGTCATCACAGTCTCTTTCTGCCGTCAGTCCGGGACATCATCAATCAGTGTCGCTGTCACTGGGAATGCCACAGCACGTTCCACGGCCACCTTTTCAGGCATCTTACTCCTTATCTAGTCCAATGACTCAATTCACAGAGCATCGGCAGTCTCACTGGCAGAACTCAAACAATGTCTCGTTCATTGACCCCGCTATTGTATCCGCCGCGACTCCCAGTCAATTGACAGCGCATTACGGACCCACTTCGTACCAGGGTTTCTCAAATGGTCATACGCAGCAATATATCCGACCTGGTCAACATCAGAAGAGTCCTTCTACTTCTCGTACATGGGGAAGTCATGGTTGATGTCGGCTCTCTACTCGGACATCACACCAGCATTAATGTCCTGCCGATATGACCTCCGCCATCAGATGGCTTATCAAATCACTTGCCATTTTGTGGGCGATTTGGATCGCGAGTTCGATCAGATGATTGTGATCCAACTTGCTAGAAAAGGGGGTCCGATATGCACCGATCGGATGGTACCACCACTCACGCGCTCCAACTCAATAGAAAGCGGCCACCATTTGTCCAGAACGATCTACTTTTTCCTCTCCGCTCATATGCTAGGTTTTGCCACTTTTTTTTTTGGCGAAAATGAATTTATTATGTGTATGACATGGTCGTGTCTCCGTATGAAAGCCGCTGTTGTAAAACCCTAAAAAAATATTCTCTTTTTAATTATGTCTTTCTTCGCTCTGTTTTTCTGTTTCTCTCGTTTTCCTTACTCTGTTCTTGGACTCGTTGAAACCTATTGTCTTCCTTTACAGCAGTTTGCTATCGATTGAACAGCAAGGAATTCCTCGATTTTAACGTGAACAAGTGCACAGTCATGTCAATGGTTTCTTTTGTGCATGAAGGTGTTGAGTTACTTCGGGCGATGTGTTACGTTTCGTGTTATATGGTACGTTAAACTACATGTCAGTCTGCCCCCGAATGACGTTTTTTTTTTCCTATCCTTTTTTTCATTGTCAGGATCGCCATTGGCATAAGTACCCTCTCTTCGATGCTCGTCCGTCGGACCTACTACGTTTGTGCATATTAAAATACGTCCACCCCGTTCAAGTTGTTTCGCTCCGACGGCACCTCGCGTATACGAGACTATTAAGCACGCATTGTCACCGACGATCGGCCGAAGCCGGCAGCGCGTGACATTCTTTTCTCGTCTATATAATGATAAGGAGGGTGAAATTGAATGATGTGCTCGTCGCGAACTTGGTCGCGACTTGACCGGCAATCATTAATCAACGTCGGATGCGCGCCCTGTAAGACGGTCGGGCCGAGTACGGTGTCTCTCATGCTTACCACAGGCGAGTCGTGACGGGCACCCGGGCCGGACGTAGTAAGGCGAGGCCAAACCCGAGCAGTGCTGGGTTACATGCCACCCCGCCATCGTACCCTTCCGCCGACCTCGGAGAGTAACGAGTGACTCTCCGAGGTCATGCGCCGGCATCTGAATACATCACGGTCCGTCCAAAACGGGCACGGATTCGTCGAACGATCACACGGCCCGGTCACGTTCGCACGTCAGCGCATCCCGCGAGAGCTGCGGGACGGATACTCCAAGTTGCCTTGAAGGCGGAGGGTCGGCTGCGCGCATGGGCGCGTGTCATGGACATGCCGGTTGACATGCATCGTGAGATGTGGACGGGGCGACCCGTGCAAACTGATATTCGGATCGTGGGTAGCCGCCCATGTATATATTCGTTCTAAGAGACACGTCTTCTAATGCCGAAAAACGGGGGACACAAACGACAAAGGGGGTGGTGCACAAGGGGAGGAGGGGGGTATGCAACGAGGCGAGTGTCCAGACCACGGTCTAGAATCCAGCGAGGAAAGACACTACCAGTTTCGATGCGGGTTTTCTCGGTTTGGCTAAATTGAACACCGTGATATCAGAGTTGCGAAGAGAAAGGAGAGCTAGTTTAGGTATTGGGGAATTGGGTGGCGTTCATTGATAGTTCATTCTTGGTCCCCAGAGCGCCCCAGGCGCCCCATGTGATCTACAACTTCTCGCCGCGGCCAATGACAGTAACCTATGATTTTGAATCAATAATGCTGTCGTCGACAATAATATCAAAGGGAACGGCATGGAGAGCAATAACGGTCTAGGTTGGGTTAACTCATCTAACCTTGAATCCGATGTTTCGGAGCTTGTCGGCATCGAGTAAGATACGGCCATCAAAGACGAAAGCTGGTTTCTTCATGTTGCGGTAGACCTCATCCCAATCGATGTCTCGGAATTCTCTCCACTCGGTAGCGATAACAACTCCTTCAACATCCTTGCATGCTTCAAGCGCGGAACTAAATATTCTCACACGCTTCTGCACTGTAGGTGAGAAGATGTCATTCTGGAGCGTGGTGCGGTTGATGTAGGAAAGGGTCGGGTACTTACGGGTCGTGAGTGGGATTGTGGGACACGCCTCGGATAGGTCACTCCAAATCTGCTGGTGTTCAACTTGTGGATCGTAGATGTTCACGTTCGCGTTCTCTGCTTGGAAGTCCCGAATGAGGGAAATGGCCGCTGACTCGCGTGTGTCTCCGGTATCGGCTTTGAATGCGAAGCCAAGAACGGCAATATTCTATGGGAAGGTATTAGCCCGAAGTCTTATTCGCATGACATAAAATAAAGCATAGAACGTAAAGATGGTCGATGGTTGCAAGAGAAAAGAAGCTATCTTGCCTTGCCCGTAATTGTGTTGAAGAGCGTGTCCACAACTTTCTTTGAAAATCTCGTCTTCTGGTATTCGTTCATGAGCACAACTTGCTTCCAGTAGTTGGCGACCTCCGGAAGGTGCAAGCTTTCGCTGAGGTACACAAGGTTCAGGATATCCTTTTGGAAGCACGAACCCCCGAAACCAACGGATGCACGCAAGAAATTCGGGCCGACTCGGGAATCCTTGCCAACAGCATACGCTACTTCATCGATGTTAGCACCGGTAGCCTCGCAGATGGCCGAGAGAGCGTTGATGGAGGAAATGCGCTGTGCTAGCATTGCATTTGCCGCTAGCTTGGAAAGTTCGGAGGACCATAAACCCACGGTAAGGATGTGTTCTCTCCTACAGTAACAATCATCAGCTACACGTTCGTTACGACGGCGAAGAAAAGCTACTGACGGAACCCAGTTAGCATAAACCTCAGTAAGCGCATCACAAGCAATCTTTCCCTCTGGTGTTTCGAGGGACCCGATAAGAACCCGGTCTGGCGCAAAGAGGTCATTAATGGCCGTGCCTTCGGCGAGAAATTCCGGGTTTGATAAGATGTCGAATCGGCAGTTTGGGAGCGAATTAGCCTCAAGAATCGTGCGCATTGATTCGGCAGTACGGCATGGTACTGTTGACTTCTCGACCACAATCTTACTCGAGTTGGCCACTGCGGCGATACGACGAGTGGCGAGTTCGACATAACTATACGGAACAAACAGGGTTAGATAAAGGGTCGAGTGGAAAGGCACGAAATACAAACTTCAGGTCCGCAGCGAAACCAGCCCCAACACCGCTCTTCTTAGTGGGAGTGTTGACGCTGACAAAGATAAGGTCGGCTTCTCGGATACCGTTGTCGACATCTGTGGAGAAGAAGAGGTTGCGACCGCGAGCTTCACGAACGACACCTTCAAGACCGGGCTCGTAAATTGGCAGCTTATAGTCTGCACTATTCCAGGCATCTATCCGAGACTGGTTGATATCCACAATAGTAACCTGAATGTGGGGGCATTTAAGGGCTATGACTGCGCAGGTGGGACCACCTGACGAAGTGCAAGCAAACGATTATTTCGTATAGCAACGCTTGCCAGAGAACCAGCACAGACCGACGTAACCAGCACCGACTAAGAACAGTTGTCAGTGACACCACCAACTAACCTCTAATCAGCGAAAAGTAAACGTACTGCAACAAATCTTCTTGATAGCGGGCATGTTTAAGCAATTTGGTGGAGCAGATGGAGAAAAGGACCAGGCTCGAGACTTTTATGGGGCATGAACTTGTTGAATCGAGCGGACATTTGTTCGTTTAAACTTGAACGTTTAATGAACTCGTCGAATCACCGGCCCATCGCCGCTTCTGTGCCAGTGATGGTGACACAGGATCAATCATCGAATTTCAAATTATAAGATGGAACCGAATTGCACTGATCACTGATAGTATCAGGGAGGATGCTTATCACTTGAACTCGACCTTGAAAGAGATCGATAGAGATGGTCAGGAGACATGTCGAATTTGTTCAGACCGCCCCTGATAACCTGACAGTTTCTCCAATCAGGGGCCTTCAGGCAAGCAACCTGGCAAAGTCCTTCGATGCGCCCTGATCAGCAGCGTCTGATATCAGACGCACCTTAAGGCAGCTTAAGGCTTGAGACTCTTCTGAAACCAGGTCATGTATACGCCATTGTGTCGTTGTACAATCTGCCCGCCTTATTCCCTTGGCTAAACTCTATGATTGTGATTCAACCATTACTAATTAGGCAATGCAGAGCAGCCCGCCTGATGGAGTCCTTTCGCTGTGCCTTTGTTTACATAATTGTCGGAAAAAATCTTTTTGCCATTGCAACAAAAATGCATCACAGCGGGTTGAAATGGAGTTGCAATGCTATTTCGACTTGATTTCGACACTGTTGCAACCCATTGCGATATTATTTCAATAAAAAAGCACTTATTTAGGCATTGTAATTGATTGAATTACAACTTAGAAATTTCCGACAATTAATTATTATGTTTGTCTAATCCAAGGTCTAATCACACTCTGCTTGCACCGTTTCGGGACAAAAAGGACAGGTACGTTTGAGCGAACATTTTTGATGTATCTCCAAGTATTTCGTATCTTCGGCCGGTGAACTGGTGATTATCAATGCCGTGTCGGCCCATCTCCGCAAAACCATATTACGTTGACGAAATTGGCGGTCAAAACCACTGGCACGACACAGGCAATTTCTGCTTACCTCGAAGTTGTCCATCTTCTGTCCACCTTATATCTGACTACTTGTTGGTGTTTTCCACGAGTAAAGTTTCTAGCAACACAAAGTTGATGTCACCAAGAAATCACCTTCTATCTTGAGGGATTACGTGCTAAGTATGTACTATGCGGGGGCCTAAAAGTCTCGCCAGATTCATCCACAAACCCGTCACGTTGAATGCTGAAAACCCTTCCTCACGAACTTCGCCGCCTAGGATTCAGAGGGTTCGAATTTCCTCGCGCTCACTTACCCGACCCCCTTTCCTCGTCGTGGATCTTCTGAAGGTATGATCTCCGATGTAACGCTCAATCAGCGAAATTCGACATGTGACAGTCTCTGTCTGCACACGCAGACATGCACTCTAACCAACGACTCGATCAGATCATCTAATCGTATGCCGTGTAGTATCGCGTTGGCGTAAAATAGTTTCAACGTCAATCCTGCCTGTCGGAGCATGATTAGAACGACTATTTTCTAATCTCGAAGTGTTAGAGTCTATGTATCGGTCCATCACGTTAAGTACTTGAATTAGGCAACCAGTCTGGGCAGCCGGGTCCAATCCGAGCTCATCATGATTCAGATCGTTCGACTCTTCGGGGTTTTCCACTGTCAGTGGTTCGTTACTACTCGAGCAGTCTCAAGCAACACAAAGTCGACATCACTACAATCATAACTATCTTCTATCTTGAAGTATCACATAGCTCTGGTTTGGGACTAAGGCCAGATTCATCCCCAAACCCGTCACGTTGAATGCCGAAAGCCCTTCCTCACGAACTTCGCCGCCTAGGAGGGTTCGAAATTCCTCGCGCTCACTTACACGACCTCTTTTCCTCCTCGCAGATCATCCGAAGCTATACTCTCCGATGTAACACTCAATCAGCGAAATCCGACCGGCGACGGTTTCCGTCTGCACACGCAGACACGCACTCTAGCCAACAATCATTTCCCAGCTCTGCTTCGCGTGGGCTTTGAATTCTGAACAGCCTGCTCTCTGGACCTGCGTCCCATGATCCACCCTCGACACGATTGCCCACTTCTATTACGTCCCCCTTATCCCGCAGACCCATGTCGTGCGATAAAACGCAAATTCGTCATGCGGGTCGGTCCTACGAATGTGGAAAAGACGCACATAACATTATGCGCGCTGGCAGGGGTTTCTAACCTACCCTTGTACACGAGATTTGGGAGCGGCCGAACCAGAGACACACCGTCTCCCCTGCTACGGAGCCTAAACCTGGCTCGGGTTCCAGCCACGCCGTGCACAGAGATAGCCCCGCCAAATTCGCGCAGCAGTGTCATCTTCCCACGGGAAAAAGAGATTCGGG
>JBBPQL010000615.1:0-20688 GCA_038092515.1 Boletus subparvulus | reverse complement strand
GGCTAAGGTTCGACGAGCAACATACATCGTCGATCACCCAAAGCTACACTCCAAAGGCAGAAATATTGGGCTGGAGGTTTCGAAAAATAAATCTAGAGAGATGCATAGTACAACGTATATTGACTACAGCGAGTTTGTTAAGAGGGACACGAGAGAGGTCCAACGCACGGCGCACATTTTCGAATACACAGCAGTGACCAAAGCAACGATGAAAGGAACGAGATGCGAGGCACGAGTATCATGTACCGACAGCAAAATCGTTACAACACGTCCAGCGTACGTACGCTGTCTATCAGCTTGTTCAATATTGTAGGCGTGATCTCTTCTACCTGGACAGTGATCAGACTCTCCGCAGCGACCCTCCTATATGCAGCCACATTCCCGAGGTTCGGTGTGAGCAAGAGCGCACCAAATGGTTGCCTCAGTCGAGCGATAACTTGGAGCGCTCGCATCTGCTTGTCCATCTGCGATAGTGATGATGGGGGTCGCAGAGACGCTGCGTCTCGAATGGTACGTCCACCAAATGATCGCCCAAGGCGAGCAACGAGCCGCGCTGCTCGTGTTTGCGGGGCGGCCGATGCGATACCGGAAGGGCCAGGGAACAATGGCAACTCGCCGATCAAGGAAGACCGGTCGTCTGTGTTCTCTTCGGGTATCGAACATATCGTCTCCGCTACGCTTCCAACAGGCTGTCGGTCAAGGAGAAAGTCAATCCAAGGATGGATGAGGTACAGAGAAGCAAAACGAGAGATATCCTCCTTGGTCTTGATCTCCACAACCCCGACAACTGTCTGTGCGCGGAAAACATGTCCAGACTCGCTCCGAGAAGCCGATAAAGGACCAAGTTTGAAAATAATACACGGAAGCTTCATCCTTTGTCCCACGAACAATGGCACAGGAAGCTCATGGAGTCGATCATACGACTTCATGATCGAGGTAGAATTGAGTGAAGAGTTCCTCAAGCTGGCGGTGATCCCGTCCATTTCGGCACGTTCGAGGGCCGGCGGGATATGCGTTGTCGGCAATTGGTCGAACACAATGTTATTGGAAGGGAGACAGCTGTTGAAGCTGCCAGATCGCCCTGTCCATGCAAGGATACTCGTATCTCCCGAGCTCGCGAGCAGCTGTGCCAAGAACCGCCCGAGTGCCTTGTCCCTCTCGCCATATGCAACCTGCATGGACATTGAGAATATTCCAAGCAATGAGTAAGCTTCGTCCTCGACCCGTGTCGTTTGCCGTGTCGAAGCCAGACGAAGCTTCGCACGTATATCATCCAAACCGGGTCGGAGCGACATCAGCGCTCGGGCCGACACACCAGTTGCCTCCTCCATTTCCGAGATGATCTCGGGTGACTCCTTGTGGTTGGGAATATCAAGGTTCAGGTATGGCTTCCAGTCTTCGGTGTAGAATCGGACGACCTTGGAAGCATGATATTCCTGGAATGTCCAAACCCGGGTGTTCCAGATACTCCGCACAAGATCACCCCGCTTCGACGGAGAGCGGACGCCACGAAGCAACACGATTGTCACGGCCGAACCCTCGTACCACTTGAACATTGAGATCAGGGCCTCTTGGAGCACAACGTGATCTCCTTTGTTGATACAACATGTATCGCTCCACGCCCAATGGAACCCGGAATCCCGCACGATTTTGCAGAACATTTGCAGCTTGTCGTGAGTGGGAGACTCCTCGAGATCGTACACCACGATGCGTATGACTTTCTCGAACAATGGTTCGTCGTCTTCCCACTTGTGCGAGAATGTGGCGTAACGGTAGTACTCTACAACTTCGCGCTCGATGCGGGCATGATCGATGTGTGTAGTCATATAGGAGATCAACTCCCGAAAGATTGGGTGCGATTCGAATAAGCACGCCTGCCCAGACTTGTCGAGGAGACGACCGGAATCGGTGTGAAGGAGTACTAGTGGAGATTCGCGAATAGCGTTCTCAATGGCCACGCGAATGGTCGCCTTTGTCTGTTCTGGATTTACATATTCGCGATGACGTTCTATGAGACAAGATCAATTGATGAAAATCGCTACAATTTCGATGCACTCACCACGAACTGCTGGATCAGGCGACTGCGATATCTTTGAGAGCATTGTCTCGAACGTGGCGATGGCATCGTCATAATGTCCTGCCCCGTGTAAAGCTGCGTGCTTCCTCTCGTAACCCCATGGAGACGATGGATCGAGGATGATCGCCTAATAATGATGCTGTCGGTAAGATCGGACCTGCGAAAGACAGAAATGACGTACCTGATTCGCATCGTCTATGGCGTCCTCCCATGACCCCTTTGCCATATATACCTTGCTTCGTTTGACAAATATGTCTTGTAGGATGACCGGATTGAGAGACAGTGCAGTTGAATATTGAGTAATGGCTTCATCGTGTTGTTGGGAAACCGCTGCGATGTCTCCGAGGTGATGTAGCTTTTCAACGCAACGTTGCCTGAAATCTGAAAGAGATCAATCACAAAAACGCTGCATGCGTGATGGCTTACCTACGGCCCATTTCGCCTGCTCGTCATGCATGTTTGCCTCCCCCGCCAATTCGCTGTTCATTTGGTGGAAACACTCAATTGCATCGATTATGTGATTGGTCATTTCGAGATGGTCGCAGAGAGCCCAATAAATCGTGAATCGCGGGGCTGTAAACTCCAGACCAAAGGAGTGTCAAGTCAACGAGGAGCACCACAACAAAAGAGATACTCACATTGACAGCGCCAACCAAGGCATTTCTCCAAGAACTACCTGTCAGTGTGAGCTTCGCCCACTCCCTCAAGAGCAGCGTGGGGGAAAGTGAATGGAGGGTAGTGTCACTGCTTTCGGCAGTGGAGAGACATCGTTGCAAGAAATCTGTGGCGAAATGTTGAATCATAGCGGAGGAACAGGGTAACATAACTTGCCAGAAACCCAGGTAACGACGGGTCCGGTCATATAGACGTCTTCATCGTCGGTATTTACTATATTCAGTAGAGACTCGCCTGCCTCCTTGATGCGACCAGCGGCATACAGTGCTTCACAAAAACGCTGTCGAATTGTAATGTCCAAGTCGTCGAACATCCATCCAGATATCTGTCAGAGATAGCAAGTCATTTCGATGCGCTGCAATATGGCCGTTAGCGAACTTACCAATGAGGCCAACGAGAGCGCTGGACTCGCGTGGGGTAGCATTTGGGCTCGTGCACGCTCGAAGGATCGTATTGCACCCTTGTAATCACCACTCTCCATGCGCGAGTTTCCAAGGAGAAGATACATATACGCCTGGTATAAATGTGAGTGGTGATATTCATTGTGTGGTAGCGCGTTATGTACATGCCTGAACCACATAGCATATTGAGTTGAAGGGGGTCGTATCCGCATCGATGAGGTCGTCTACGCGGAGTATCGCGTCGCCATGCTCTCCGGCCATAAACACGACGATAGCCTAGGCAATGCGAGGATCTGAAGGCAACCAAGCTCGAATGCATGGGACACACCTTGATCAAAAGGAGAAAGGTAACGTGAGTTGAATGGCAGCGCTTGAATGCGATGTCGCACGCCCGATATGCCTTGTACTTTTTCCCGTGGCCGACAAGGGCTACACTCTTTGCGATGTAACCAATGACAGACGGCTTAATTTTGATGGACTTGATATAAATTAGTGACAGCGCGTGGGAGAGCAGAGTAAGAAACACCTCTGTAGCATCGGCAATTGCAGCATCACATTGCCGCAGACGCGCTCTGACGAGAGCTCGACTAGCGAGCGCATGATGACTTGGATCGCGAGACTTGTGGATTGCTGCGGTCAGTAATGCTTCTGCGTTTGCAAATTGATTGTGTTTCTAAGAGTGGAGCGCAGCGTCGTCGATCCGAATGTTTGGTTCCTGGAATGTGGTGTGTACAGGAGAGAGGGAATGAATCGCATTGAAAAACCATCCGAGGATCATATGCACCACAATGCAACGAAACAGGATACATACGTACAGCAATGCAGGACAGACTATTAATGGTGATTTTCCCATCCTCTGCAATTGCGAGAAACCGGTCATCTGGTGAGACTGCGATTGAATACACCTGAGGGTGTTCGAGGACACGGAGCTGGGTGTGTGTCGCCGTGTCCCAAAATGTGACGCTTCGCGATGTTGAGCATACGATGAATCCCCCGTGCTTTGGTAGAACAATGCACGGGGAGTGGTCGCTACCGGGAACTGGCCATTCCAAGACTGCTGACCCGGTGGATGCTTCGAATTGTTTGATTTTTTCGTCGGATACGACAAAGAGGTGGTTGTTGAACCAGAGGATTCTGCCGTCTTCCCACGCACGTACTAGTACTGGGATGTGTACGAGCAACCGACCATCGTTACTGTCCCAGACCCGAACGGAACCACAACCAGCCGTCGCGATGCGACCGCCTTGCGGAGAATACTTGGCGGCTCCCACCCAATCCCCGTGGCTGAGTTTCTGTACCCGCCTGCGAGTTGAAATGTCCCAGATGGTGGCTGTCCCGTTATCCGATGCAGAGACGAGTCGAGTCGAGTCGGGCGAGAAATCGACTGATTTGATGTTCTGGCTGTCCTCCTTGTGCGAGAAGACTTTTTCGTATGTCTTTGCGTCCCACACGATCACCTCGCCGTAGAATGTCCCCGCTGCGATCCATCTGCCATCCTTGGACACAGCCAGACACTCAGCGACCCTCTCTTCCAGTGTTGCCATTTGTTTGCCATCTTCCACTCGCCACACTCGAACCCTCCCTGAACCACCGCTCAAGAGATACTTGCCATTCGCTGAGAACGTCACTGGATATCGCGAGTCGTTGAAGTTGGTTTCAATTACTGGGTTCAACGATCAGCATCAACACGTGCTGCGCCTTGTCAGTACGCACCGGTCATTGTTGACGACGTGGTCACATCAGCGATACAACGTACTTAGCAACGCGATGATGGGAGTCAACGGACAAGTTGTGGTCCGTATGCCTGTTCTGCATTTTGCACACGTTGACCTATCTTAATATGGACCGGCGTACACAGTCCATCACCTCGTGTTCTCGGTGCTTCTTGGCGACCAGGCAGCCGACGACTCGTTCCTCCACCAAGGCACTGCGTCTCGAAAAGCATCACCCGAACAGCGAGCCAGACAAGTCGTTGTCAGACATGATGTCCACTTTCGGCATGGACCCAAGCTGCTAATGTTCACGGGTGAGTTGTTGGCCCCAGTCCCTCTGCGACCTACTCATGCCCCAACCTGTCTCTCGTATGTTTGTCGTGCAACCCTGTGCCACAGAACGAATACCATCATCAGTTGCATCCATCATCCCACCTCTGTATTTTCTGACTTTTACGTACGCCAGACATCCCGGCGAAGCAGGGATATGCTTGCCAATATCCTCCATGGCACCGCGTTCGTAGGCACCAGCTCGCCCGTGTTCACTGACGTATACCCCACTCCGTCCGCGCCACCACTATCTCCATTTGCTTATCTACAGCCTCTGATTCCCCACCCACGCATTCGTTCGTTATTCTTTCGGATGACTTCCTGTAAACCCTTAATACAGGATTGTCTGCATGGTCCAGGCTCCCAACAAATTTGGTTTTCATCCAGGCATGTTAGCTTCCGTCATAAAGCACAAAGACTTACAGCTGTCCCTGCGACGACCACGACCCAAGATACAGTTCTCCCGGAGGTAGACATATGTGTGTACCCCCCAATACTCCACATACAGCCATGGTCGCTCACCTTCCCCATGACTGTGTTCGGGACGAGCCGGACTGTGTATCTGGCACAGTGGGGGTGTGCCAGCTGCGAGTGAGGCGAGAGTGGGTGTCCTGCCGGAAGTGGGTAGTCGAACAACGTCACCGCGTCCGTCTGCATCACCTGTCGTTAGCCCTTTGTCATTGTTTTCAAGATAAACGATCTCCGACATGCACGTTTGCCACACCGGAGCCAGCCTGGGTCATTTTTGGTCCCAGAGACAGCATATGAACATGAATTGGCACAAGGTGCGGCCCAGCTCGGGATCTTCGGCGGTCTGCTCATCTGCAACCCGCCAGGCATCCACAGCTCTCGACGGAGTGGTAGCCTCGAGTGCTACCCGGCGATATATGTCCACGAACCAGGGACGATCGAACAACTTCTCGACATGCCCTCTCACGACGCCACATCAATTGGATCCGTTCAAAGCCATCGACTCCACCAGTTCGAGGGCCCGTACATTACCCTTGCTGTACATGGCCTCGAGGGGCATAAACGGGTGCATGCACTGGGCGAAACCGGCGTGGAGGTCTACCTCTCCTGAACTGCTGTGCTGGACCGTTGGAGAACATAGGGTCGCGAATTCGATATCATCAAAATTTCTCGGATGGGATACCGCCGGTAAACGCACACGATAACATCACTTGGTTGAGAGCGTAGTAAGCACAATTCAGTGTGATGCCGTAGTAATCACATTGGAGGGTGCGCGGAAGAAGGTGAAGAGTTGGATATGCTTTGTGAGGGTACGTTGCCGTGATGAAATTGGCAGGAAGTGGTGTGGCCACCTCAATCACTCCCGATGTACACGACGCACGACTACAAATTCCATGTATCCAATTTTGGTAGTACAGTCGACTTTCTCATAATGTATATTGGTGGGAGCCACTCGATTCCAATACACTTTGAGATATATACAGTAGTAAAAAGTTCCCACGACGGATAGGAGTCAAATCTAATTAGGAAAGGGTTGACCGTGTACTAATCAACTATCATTGACAAAACCATGACTGGCCAACGTCGACTGTTTCGCGTTTTTCATCTGGTCGCGACGAAGCTCGCCCCGAAATGCACGAAGATGGTGAAGAAAGTCAGGTGAAGAATCCACACCTACTCGCGACACATATCCGGCCTCAAGCTTCTCGGCCAGCACAATCAGCTCGGACGTCGCCATCACTGCCATCTCGTCGTCACCACAACCATCTTCAATGTCTGAATCTACCTCGACAACATCTCCATTTCGAACCGCCTCTCGTCGACGAACTTCAGCAATGATTGCAGCATCATTCTCCAACAGCTCTGCCTCAGTATCAAGATTTTCTTGCTCCTCGAGTGGATCGAGGAGCTTGTTGATAGAAGGTAGGGTGCCGAAAATACGATTCTTGTCCTTGAGAATTTTTACGGAGTCCGTCAGGTCTTGTTCAAGTGTTTCAAGCTGTGCTGGCTTTGGAAGAGAGAGTTTGACCACGAGACCCGATCGCTGACATGCCGCAGATGCAAGCTTTTCGATGGCGGTGCTGGCTTGCGCAGCATCACCTTCCGCATCCATAACAGCCTTGAGGGCAGCTTCCCAGTTGGATGCAATGTAGCGACTGCCGAGATGGTGTTGTAATCTGGTCTCAGCGAGTGGGAGTGGGATTTCACTTGTTGCGAATTCGCGGATGATGGCCCATGCACCAGGATCAGCGTGCACTGGGTGTGACGACGAGGCAGTGGCTGGTTGAATCCCAGTGTGATTCCAGCAATGCTGGATGGTTGTAGACGTGACAGCAATCCAAGCTCGGGTTGCCATCATCATTGCCTCGCGGAGACTGATCTTCCAGATGTTGCTATTGCCAGCTTCGTCAAGATCGATTGCACGAAGACAAAATTGGCGACGGTAATGGGCCTTAAAGCATCGAATAATGCCGGCGTCAAGGGGTTGGACAAACGAGGTGAGATTTGGTTCGAAAAAGATGATCTGAATGTTTCGGGGAGCAAATGAAATCTTGTGACCTGAGAAATTGTCTACGAGAAGGCAAATGTATCGTTTCTGAATGCCCATCTTGACGTTGAGTGCCTTGACCCATCTGTGCATTTCGCATGTCAAATTCAATGTGGGAGAGAGTTATGAGGTCCTTACTCTTCAAATAGCTCACTCGTCATCCAAGCCTTCTTGTTGCTTCGGTAGTTAAAGCCAGCACTCTGTGGAGTCTTGCTATTGAAGCAGCGTGGCTTTTTTGCGTAGCCAATGAAAAACAGCGGAAGCTTCTCACTTCCATCGGCATTTACCGCAAGTCCAAGTGTCAATCGAAATTTCTCCTTTTTCTTCCCCCTCATTTGTTTTGTTGCAAGTCCACGATCTGGTGGTGCCCTAGGTTAACAAGTGAGTGATATTTTTCTTACTGAATTGATGTGTTTCTTACATTGCGAAAAGGCTTGTTTCATCAAAATTGAATCTGTCTTTCATTGGAAACGTTGACAAGAGTTTTGCTATCCGTTCCCGCTCTGCTGACACTGCCACAAGATCCACTGATCCTGCCTCTCCATGCCGCCGATGCTCCTTGATATTGTATGCTTTGCAAAATGGGGCAATCCAGCCATCACCCTTCAGTTTCTCAGCATCTGGGATCCCCATCTGTTCTTCAAGCCTGGAACGTTTCTCATGGAGCATTGGGCCATTCATGATTTCACCTTTGAGCTCCATGTTCTGGATCCACAAGAGAAGGGCTTCTTCCACGTCTGGTCGGGTGACGATTCGTGGTCGCTTGCTCGACAGTGCAGTGGGATTTGACTGTGCACGAGTTTCAATTTCTTCTCGCTCCTTTAACCTTCGTGAGAGAGTTGCCTGCGTGAACTCAAGTGCACCTTTAGCTCGAGTTCGGAAGAAGTTGACCACATCAGTTTGTGTCTCATCTGGGTGCTCGTTGATGTAAGCAAAAATTGTTAGCCAGTCATATGTGGTAAGATTTCGACGTTGCTTTTTCTCCAGACTTGGAGATTTTGCACTGCTGGCAGGGTTTGGACCTGGCCCCTTCGAACCTGCTTCCTTGGGCTTCCGTTTGTATGGGGCAGGCTTCAGGCGGGGTTGACGCTTCGGAATGATCGCCATGAAGGTGGGGGGGTAAAAAAATTTCCATTCTATATGGCTGAGTTGTCGAGGGCCTCCATTCTCCGGGCCCGGGCACAGTTCCGACTAAGCCTCAGCCCAGCAAAAATGCAATCTCATAGTGTATATTTAACTCGTCCAACCTATACGTTATACAATTGATTGTATATTGCCATTTCTCCCGCATCCCACGACCGGAGCCACTCGAAGTTCATACATTATGAGATATATACACTACTACCACATACGGTATGAGAAAGTCGACTGTACCACCAACGTCCTTTTTTGGACGGCGGCAACGACGGCGGCAACAGTGTCACTGCGTCTGCGTCTTGGCTCCCAAGAACCTTGCGTCGACCTTTTAGCCAAATTTCGCATCGTCTCCCCGTACGTCTCCCTTCCTCGTGTTCGCCTACTCCCTCCCCCATGTCGCCTCGTCCCGCTCGCCACAGGCCACTCCATCGCGTCACTCGCCACTCGCACTTTGTCATGACCAGTGGGGTGGGGCAGTCCAGATAGCAACGAGTACGTCTATCTGGCGCACGCGACGAGGCAAATGAGGACGTGCGTTTCCCTTGCTCGTTTTTTTTTTCACGGCTGATCAGACGTCCAACGTAGGAACCTGCATCCGACATTGGACAGTAGGCGGCTTGAGAATTGGGGGTCGTCTGGCGAAGCCTGGCTCCAAGTCCCCAGCCTGCGGGGCGACGGACGACGGCGGGCATGTCACGATGCCACGCTACCTGATTGAATATGGAGGGAGCGTGTTCTTTCTGAACAGATAAGGATCGTCTAACGAGTGTTGGCGTGAGAAGGATTCCACCGCGTCCTCGCGAACCAGCCACCACGATACTCATGATCGTGGGCGACGCGTGCCTGCGGGCACGGGCAAGATATAGACCCCCCACCTCGCAGCTCAACGGACACTACCTAAGGTCGACGCCGGGAAGCCAATCGTACACGTGCTGGCTGCACTGGATTCCGAACTCTTCCAACTCCATCAGTCCCACCTTCCCAAGAACAGATCGCGAATGGTCAAATCTACACTTTTATCACCAATTGATTCAACTCGTCCGCCCGCATTCTCCGCCTCCAACATGCATAGGTGCGACAGAATGCAATCGAAGCCACAATATACGGGCATACGATACCGGTTTCCGGAACCTGAGACGAAGCCGGGCGTTTCAGAATACGCTACGTTACTTTACCATCAGTACATCGTCGAAATCAACATCCGTATTAGAGACAAGGAAGAAACGTGAAACTAGTCTGCTCACCAGACCAGTCTATGATGCAAGCCGTAAGGCTGGGATCATGATGAAGATGAGAGCCGTCTTGAAGGGACGACAACACGGAGCGGACGACACGGAGCGACCGTATCGAGGAAAAGGAGAGAAAAATAAGATGGGGTATCTCCCGCCTAGTGCCGTCTACATAGACTGCTCGAACATAGGATGCCAAAGACATAGGATGCCAGGGTCGAGACCGATCTAGAGCGGGCTTACACCATTAGATGACGCACCTATGCGAGTATAGCCTCGATTGGAACCAGAGTAAAGATCTTGGATGTACTTGACGCGATGGCACCGGTTGACCTTGGTTTATACCAAACAAGTGACGGAGGCAAAAAGCATGACACCGAAACGAAGAAACAATTGATTGCATCGGCTATGGAAACACTCTGTGTAAATGAAAAAGTTGAGACCCCAAGTACATCAGTCGTAGCGAGGCTCCCTGAACGTCACTTTCCCCCCTTCTTCAACCATCCCCACAGATAATATCCCGTTCATACCCAAAGATGCATAGTGTACACCTCGTTGGACGTCTGCTTCTTCGAGGTAGTGGCCGTGCGAGAATCGTCCTAATGTCAAGTTGGTGCTTGTTCTGTTTCAAACTTGCTGCAGCAAAGACCCACTGTCACATACACTGTTCGGACAAACAGACATTCAACAACCATGTTGTGTTCACGTCTTTAACACTACCGCACGTATTCGATGTCCTGCATTCCGCTCATGAGAAGCGCGTGCAACAACAGGTCAAGCTGCTGTTCAGACGTCACCCTCAATGCGGCTGTTCTCGCGCCGCCGTCCAGGTTTTCGACATCCAGGGTGTTCCTCTGGAGAAATGGAAGACCCACGACTGGAGGACTCGGCGCTCGGGAGGGGCGTCAACGCGTTCTCGTTCCAAAGCGACGATGATCGAGTGGAATCATGAGGCGTGTCCGCTTGCCTCATAGACTGGTCTAGTCACCAGAGACAAAAAAAAAGGGACCACTTGTATTTCCCACCTCGTGTACTTGGAAACGGGACGAAATTGATTGGCTCGTGCCGCCATCAATCCGTCTGGACGCCTTCCGAGAACATGCCTGCCGATACCCAATAATCGACCCATCGCTCTGCATCGACGGCCGACAGCGGCTCGAGCGCTCGCATCGTCTTGCTCACCCGCCGAGCCACCTCCGTCACGAAGCTCACGAACCCGAGTGCTTCTTCGTCCGCCGTTGCCAAAGACAGATCTTGGCGTCGAATCGCCTCGTCGCTCTCCGCCAACGAACGCATAAAGTCGAGCAGTTTGATCGCAGGCTTACAATAATAAGCCCAAGTCGTGTAAAAGTTCAGGTCAGACGGGTCTAAAAAGACCGTTTCTGATGGAAACTTACCACGCGTCTCATGTTCGCCTCCACCGCGCACGCGTCCAATCGTGCGACCCATTGGCTGAACGGGATCAACGGAAGAGGGGATGACGTCAGGTGGTGCTTCTGATAAACAGCCTCGCGAATGGGTTCCATGAGAGACTCCCATGCGATCGCCCGGGGATACACCAAGTTTACGGCAATAGGGGGTTCCTCGTCCGCGAACGCAATATCTAGCATCGCACCGGATACACGTGCGGAGGAAGCCAGGACGTGACCTTTGTGTGCCACGTCAACTAAAAGAGAAATCAAAAGACAGGTGATCGACTTACCCCGCGGGCTTCGGGAAGTGCGCCCAATGTAGATCGTGGTCGACGATGACACAAGTACGCACCCGCTCAGACACATACTTGCTCGCACCATACCCAGGTCCAACGGCAACCCCCGCGTCGAACTGCACCTCCTCCGGGAACGCACCCTTACTTTTATCCCACCCTTGCGCCGACGCCACGGACGACGTGAACAAGAACCTCTGCTTGGCCGCCCACTTGGACGCGCGTGCGAGATCAATCAAGTGCCGCGTCCCCCCCACGTTCGGTTCAAACGATGAGAGCGCGAGATTGAAATCGAGCCGCCACGCATTGTGGATGATTATCGTCACCGAATCGCGGATCTCGCCGTATGTCCGGTCGTCGAGCGACAGGTTCGGTCGGGCCGCGTCGCCCTCGACGTGAATTAGCTTTTCCGAATCCAGAACGGCGGTATCGAGCCCGCGGTCCTCAAAGGCAACGAGCTGTCTTTGTTCGATCGTACCCGACTTGGAAGGCCTGTTGAACGCATACACGACGGCGACGTCCTCGCGGATCAACAAGGACGCAAGCAGATATGAACCCAGCCCACCCGTCGAGCCGGTTATCAAAACGACATGACCATAGTGAGACCTCCCTGGCACACAATCGCCAACCTCGTCTCCCAAGCCGACAGCGTACTTGACAATCATATCCTCAATCTCCGCTTTTGGATCTGGGGCAGACAAGGGGGAAGCATCCACAACGCATTGAATCAGATGACTGGAAAGCCGGCGAACCGTGGGGTTCGCGAAGACGATATTCTGTCCGATTCGAGACGCTGCTTCTCGAATAGCTTCGTTTGGGGAAGCACCCAAGGACCCGAGAATGCGGTTCTTGAGGAATGTGGACGACAGGCTGTGCGTGAGTGTGTGGGGCCGTCTGAATTTAGCACACACCGGACGGCGTGACGGGTACGAATTAGACAGACCTGTCGAATCCTTGCTCGAATACGTCCACGTCGACCTGGATGGGCCCGCCCGCATTGACGGCCGTCGCATGCACCATCAACCAGTTCTCAACATCGATCTGAGATCAGTAATCCGGGAGCGGGACCTCGATCCCAGCTTTGGCGCTCGCCTCCACGGAGGCATAACTATGTAGGATTCTATGACCACGATGATGGACGTGGATGAGAACTCGACGCTTACAGTGCATCGATCCCGGATTCGTACGACTTCATCGTCGCCTTCTTCATCACCGTCCCCTTTCCAGTGCGCAACATCGGTTTCTCCTTGCTCGTCACCAAGATCATCTCTTTGAAGATCCGGCTGAACGCGGGCGCCTCCTTGTTGGCTTCCTCGACGTCCCGCCTGCCGAAACGGTGGTCAACTCGAGGGCGTAGGACGATGCAACAGAAAACAGACACACCAAATCTTGTTCCTAAATTCAGCAACCAGATCGTCATCTGTGACGTCGTCGATCGCATGCTCTGGCCTAGGTTCCACGAGCACGCCCGTCTGGCTCCTCCCGCGGCCAAACATACACACGCCCGACAAGAGCGGACTTGAGCCGATCAAGGTCTCCATCGGCGCAGGCACCGTCTTTTCGCCCGAAGAGTGAATCAGGACGTCATCCAGCCTGCCAACGCTATATACACCAATGATGAGCGACTCTGAGCAACATGCATGACCGTCCGGCACGACGTACATTTTGAACAATCCCTCGACAGTCGGGTGCTTGACGAACGCGTCCGAGCTCGCGTATCCCTTGACGTCTGGCAGGTTCTCGACGGAGACCTGGTGCGTCGGGCACGTCTGCACCCCCGCACACACACACAGCGAGAAACACCGTCCCAAGATCAACCACCAATGCTCAGCACCAGTCCCGCATGGCGCCAAAAGACACGTACCAACACTTGACACTCGTACGTCCCGTCCTCCTGCGCCACCCAGCGCATACGCTGATTCGGACCAAACCGTACCCACTCCCAAAGAACCTGCTCGAAGGGACTCCGGAACGAATACGTAATCACGCCAAACTCGGTCGTGCCATAGACCGACGAAAGCTTGACGCCTGCAGCCACCAGCGCATCCCCCGTCTTTTTGGCGAGGGGCCCGCCGGCAAACATCTTCGAGGGAACATGTTCGTTTTAGATGGGGAGGAAAAAAAAGGAGAAAAGGAAGATAGGGACGTACCACGTATTCTAGCTCGCTCAGCAGCTGGACGACGTGCGGCGAGGTCGCCCATGCTTCTAGGAACGAAGGGACGACGACTAGCGCGGTCGCTTTGGTCCGTTGGACGGCTTCGATCGTGTTTTGCGCGTTTGGGAAGACAGGGGCTATCGTGGGATTGTGATAGGACGTGGGGGCGTACACGGACACGCTTTTGAGGGAAGCGATGGGATAGAACAGCTGTACATACATGCCGAGTGTATGGAACGGCGGGAGCGACGCTGCACCAATTCGGATATCTTTGGGGAAATCGACGTGCTCCAACACGGGCGCTAATCTCGGAGCGCGAGTGAATTGAAATCTTGAATTAAACGTGGCCAATACTCACGTGTGAGGCACCAGTGCACGGCGGTTAAATAAGTGATCGGGATGGGCTTTGGGAACCCGGTGCTCCCGGACGAATGAAGATAGTACACGATCGCGTCGTTGACGGGTCGTTGGTCTGCCTTGGGATAGGGCACGAACGACATGCTCGCCGTTTCCTTGCCTAGTTGGGGATACGCGTATGCGAGTGCAGGCGGTTCCTCGATCTCGAGTTCGATTGGCCCGTCGACGGGCGGACCAAACTCTATTATAATTCCGTCCAACAGCGCCCCGAGAGAGTGGCGTGTTGCAATCAAACGACGGCAACCCGTCTTTCGCATCAGGTTAGCCACAGCGGCCGATGAATTGCGAGGCGACATTGGGAATGGCTGTTTGTTTTAAAAATGACGAAAGAAATCAGTCGAACCGATCAGTGCGAGGGCGAGATGGTCGCGACGCACGATAAGACCAGCATAGATCACGCCCATCGTGAGTGCTTGGTAGAGGATGGTATCGCAGTTGGCGATGATGGCGATGATGGCGTTGTCGGGACCTTGGCGGTTTGGACGGACGGCGTGGGCGACGCGTTGGCATGCGCGGTAGAATTCTAAATGGGAGACGTGGCGGAGGTCATTGACGCGCTCGTCGTAAAATGTGTAGAACGTATGCGCGGGGTTGTGCTTTGCATTAAACTCGATCATCTCTGGTAAAAACAGAGATCCGTCGCGAGGGGGATAGGTTACAGGATAGGGGCTCTGTCGGAACGAAGCAGAAGGGTCCATCGTTCTGATCGTCAAGCGCTGACAGCAATGAGCAGCGAAAGTGAAAGCGGTGTGAGTGGTGAAGAACCACGTGCACACCCCATGGGAGTATTTATGTAGTGACATGCCAGCGCTTCATCTCCGACCTGCTGATAGTTGAACGTTGAGGGATGACATGCCACCGCTTCGGGAATAGGATCTTGTCGAACATTCAGTCGCCGCCCATCATCCCTCTAACGAGATATGAAAAATCAATGATGCCGCGTCTCTATAATCCTTTGCCAGAATACACAAACTCACCAGTCGTATGTTGTTCGGCTCCCTTATACGGAAAGTAACCCGGAGCTGAAGTCGAACGCAAGTCATATAAATATTATAAACGTTCGAGGGAGGTGGTGACGTGTTCGCTTCATGGACGAACAAAGGAATGACCGTAAAGAACCACCATTCATATCGTCGGAGACGAAATTGGTGGAAATCGATCAAATGATATCAATCTGAGCTCTGCAAGGTCTGATAAGTTCTGGATCGGTACCACATTGACAATAACAATGACAACGGTCGTAACGTTAACCACACTTAACCGCAGGGAGACAAAGGGGACCAGCGGACCGATCAAATCATTCAAAAATTTGGGCGCACCTGTTGACAAGATGACTCGTATACTTGATTGCGCTCGAAACTTGATACAACCTTTTCCGCGCTGGATCACTCGCTTCCGAAACACCGATGGAGGTTTGAAGTACATTACAACGAACCGTGAGAATGTTGAGTTGATCCGCTGCATAAAGATTCTTCGCCATGGTATTGGAAGTGAACCATGAGATCGGCCGGGATGCACCAAGTTTACGGCAACAGGGGGTTCCTCGTCTGCGAATGCAACATCTAGTGTCGCCTTGGATACAGCGTGCGGAGGAAGCCAGGGTGTGGACTTTGCACCAAAAAAGCCAAAAAAGCCAGGCCCGGGTGATCGACTTACACCGCGGGCTTCGGGAAGCGCGCCCGAGGTCATGCTCGACTTGACGATGATACGGTACCACCCGTGATCTGTCCGATCCTGAACGAAGTTGCCGACAACCCGCTCATTAGTCCATAGGTGAGAACGATCAGATGCTAGCCTTTAGACGTGGTGTATGGCATCCGCAAGCGTGATGTGACGAATTTGTGGTGATAGGCACAGTGTCACGCTCAGACCTGACCTGAATATGGAGCGTGTAAGGACTATCTATAAGAGCTTGACGGACGTGAGTCTACTACGTGAGAAGAGGTTCACATCACCCGGAGTATAACCGGTACTGAATATAACCACTTGTTATCTGTGCTTATCGTAGGAAGTGCCTAACGGCTTTGTTAGCGAGTCGAAACCTGGGAAAGCGTGGAAAGGTAGCATAGACCATTACAGAATCGCGGATATGTATACATGACTGACTTGCCGAATCCTATGGCCGTAGTGGGTAAGATATGGGATGTAGATGGTCGACTGTGATGCCGAGTGGCACAGTCAGCAAGGCATGAGGGACTAAACCGGCGGGTGATCCAACTCGACGGCTTGCTATAAAACGCAGCGTTCGATCAGAACTCCAGGGTAGTGGGACTGCACGTGGGACTCACTGCGCGGGACTTTCCTCCAAACATCCACAACATAAAACGCCGGTGAATTGGGATCTTCATCTCCTTCATCTCCGCAAACGTCTTCTGTAACTCCGCGCCGATTTTATCGTGTTCCTCCTGCAGAGCCTTGACCAGAGCTGGATCATTCTGCAGCTTTGCCTCATCCTGGAGTTCCTTAAGAGTCTTCTTCTGTGCCACGAGTAGTTTCTGGAACCGAGAATGCAGAAGCTTGGCTGCTTCCGTCTCGTTCAGACGCTTTTGCTGCTCGACAAGCTCTTCCTGCAGGAGCAGCTCGCCGACTCCATCTCTTCCCATACGTAGAACATCATCTACGATATCCCGTGCAGAAGCCGGAGTATTGTAGAACCGTCTGGCAACGGCACCTCCATCTATCAGTGGCCGCCAATAATCGATTGTGAGGTGGGTTTCCCTATTCTGTGCCATTATTCGGTCCTTTACCTCGTCCCACCTGGTCGTGACCAGACGCACCCGACCTAGAGGTACATCACCACAAAGCCGACCAAACATCTGGAGATTCTTGAAAGCAGAACCAGACATACGACTGTCGGAGATCCTATGGAGGTAGACTATCCCTGCGATTTTGAGCGTGGTTCCGTCTGAATACCTTTGTTTATGTCAGGTGGAATAGTTGAAAATGTTCAGAATATCGCGTACCTCTGTGTGAGCCAATCTGCAACCATCCTTAAAATCACTGTATCTGACCGATAGGTATCGTCGAATCCAGGTGTGTCGACAAACACCACACGGCGTTCATGGTACGAGATAGTGTACGGGGTGATACTCTTGGTGTCGGACGCGAGATTACGCTGCCCTGCCCTCCCGTCGGCGCCAGTGAGAGCGTTGACGAACTGACATTCTTAACACGAGAATTCGACACCAGAGGTCTACGGATTCACTCACATTAGTCTTTCCGGAACCCGTTGGCCCCATAATACTATTTTGCAGGACCACTTCAGTACAATGACGACAACCCTGAACTACAACACCCACACAATGATAAAGTCGTTTGGATCTGCCTTGAAGCTTTTTTTGGACATGCTTTTGGCAGACTTGTCAACAGTGGACGCTGTCGAGTAGGGAAGATGGAGTAGGGCCTCCAGGCTCCAAATCCTTTAGGCATCCTCACACGTTTGTTCATGCCCTAAGCAACTTGTAGAAGATCAGGATAAGATGTATGATCCCGGGCCATACTCCCACGGTAGTGGACGTTCTTTTGGGCTTTCTGTCCTACCCACTGGGGGAGTTTTCGGCACACACCGCCGCCGCCCGCGCTTGTCCCGTCGATGGGTCGGACGTCAGCGCCAAGATCCGGGCGCCGAAGAGCGTCGAGTAGACGTAGACGCGTATGATGGCCGACTTCGAGGCGCCCAAGACGCAGCCCACGACGCTCGAGACCGACCGTAGCAACGTCGATGGGGACGGGGACGGGAAGGGAAAGGGCGCTGCTGCCAAGCTGGAGCCGGTCAAGCTCGAGTAGGTGCCTTTGTTTCGTCGGTGCCAGCCAAGAGCTTACCAATGCGGGTGCGACAGTGATGAAGCGGCGACGCCGTTGCTGCGAACAGCCCGCGGGGAGATTCCCGGGGCGAGTTTGAGCATATTACGAGTGAGTTTGGATGCGATGGTCACACATTGTCTGACAGTGGGAACGGTGTCGAAAACGACAGCGACATGGCAGGACCAGCGATAAAGCCTCCGAGGAGGGATTATATCGACACTAGCCGCGTGCTGTCTAGCGCTGTACGCATACAGTACGCTCGTCTTTACCTTGGGATTTTGGCCCTGGGTCAACTTGTGGAAGAAGCTTCGGCCCGGTCGATTGCGGCTGCTCATGTCGCGTTGGCGTCGAGGAAAGCGTGCACGGGCGTCCGAATAACACGTCGCCCCGCTCGCGCACACCCTTTGGACCGGATGCGCAGACTCGCGCGTCCCAGTCCTCACCGGCGCCGGGCGACATCTTTGTCCACCGCGACATCGCCAAGCACGGACTCGCCCGACCATGATGTCACACCTAGCCAGGCTCGTTACATCACATTACTGCAGGTACTACATCAACTTGTTATCTGTTCGTGCTTGTACCATGTCCTTTCCGCGCTTGATCTGCTTGTAGTGCTTATCGTAAGAAGTACCTATTCGCCTTACGGGCGTTTTTAGCGAGTCCTAACTTGGAAAAGCTGGAAAGATAGCATAGACCATTACAGAATCGCGGATACGTAACGACTGACTGGCCGAATCCTATGGCCGTAGTGGGTAAGATAGGGATGTAGACGGTCGACTGTGATGCCGCATGAGGGACTAAACTGGCGGGTGGTCCAGCTCGACGGCTTGCTATAAAACGCAGTATTCGATCAGAACTCCAGGGTAATATAACATATGTGTGGGACTTGCTTGGGGGTTTCCTCCAAACAGCCACAGGATAATACGCGTGGAAAGCGGAATCTTCATCTCCACAAACGTCTTCTGTAACTGCGCGTTGATTTCGTCGTATTCCTCCTGCAGACTCTTGGCCAGAGCTGGATCATTCCGCAGCTTTGCATCATCCTCGAGTTGCGTAAGTGTCTTCTTCTCTTCCGCGAGTAGTCCCTGAAGCTGAGAATATAGAATCTTGGCCGCCTCCGTCTCGTTCAGACGCCTTTGTTGCTCTTCCTGCAGAAGCAGCTCGCCGAGTCCATCGTTTCCCATACGCAGAACATCCCCTACGATATGCCATGCAGAAGCGGGAGTATTGTGGAACCGTCTAAGAACGGCACCTTCATCTATTAGTGGCCGCCAATCAATTATGAGGAGGGTCTCCCTAGTTTGTGCCACTACTCGGTCCTTTGCCGAGTCCCACATGGTCGTGGCCAGACGCACCCGACCCAGAGGCACATCACCGCAAAGCCGACCGAAAGTCTGGAGATTCTTGTGAACAGAACCAGACATACGATTGTCGGTGATTCTGTGGAGGTAGATTATTCCAGCGATTTTGAGCGCGGTGCCATCTGGATACCTTTGTATATGTCAGGTGGCATAATCGAAAATGTTCAGAATATGGCGTACTTCTTTGTGAGCCAGTCTGCAGCTTTCCTTAAAATCACTGCATCTGGTCCACAGGCTTCGTCGAACCCAGGTGTGTCGACAAACACAAGACGGAATTCATGGTATGAGATAGTGTACGGGGTGATACTCCGGGTGTCGGGCTTGAGTTCACGCTGCGTTTCTTTTCTTTTTTTTGCTTGCCCGTCGGTGAGAGCGTTGATAAACTGACATTCTTAGCACGAGAATTCGACACTAGAGGTCTACGGATTCACTCACATTAGTCTTTCCGGATCCCGTTAGTCCTATAATACTGCCTTGCAAGACCACTTCAGTACAGCGACGACGACCCTAAACTACGATACTCACACAATGATAAAGTCATTCGGACCTGCCCAGAAGCACTTTTTGGCCATGCTTTTGGCAGACTTGTCGACGGTAGACGCTGTCGGGTGGAGAAGGGTCTCCAGGCTCCACATCCTTTAGGGATCCTCACACGTTTGTTCATGCCCTAAGCAACATGTAGATTAGGATAAGATGTCCTGACTCCCACGGTAGTGGACGTCTCTTTTGGGCTTTCTATCTTGTTCTTGCCAACCCAGCGCCGCCGCCGGCTGTCTGCGTCGTTCTCAGTGATAGCGAACCGGATCGCAGTGGTAGACGCTCGCGCTCGCCCCCGCCGATGACGTTTAGCTGACTGAGGTGTATCGTCCGAGCGCAGCTGCCAAGCGCGTCTTCGAACGGACAGCGATAAAGCCACCGAGGGGATTAGCCCATACGAGGGACCAGATCGAGACGGCCCGCTCCCCCGTCCAGAGACTGACGGACAGCGATAAAGCCCCCGAGGGGGATTAGCTCATACGAGGGATCAGATCGACGTCTGCCCAGAGAAAAAGGCGCTGCGCAGAGGGATGACTCCTTGTCTTTCACGATTCTTGCACGCGCATTCCTTCGACGCACGAGCACCATGTCGCCCCTGCACGCCCTCCTCGACGCCAACGCGACATGGG